>VWZD01013280.1:610213-656276 GCA_013396695.1 Sakesphorus luctuosus
AGGGATGGCAGGGGGATGGAGAGCAGGGATGGCAGGGGGATGGAGAGAAGGGATGGCAGGGGGATGGAGAGCAGGGATGGCAGGGGGATGGAGAGAAGGAAAAGGTGATCCAAGGAAAACCTCACTGGGGCTGTTGAGAATTGTTTAAAACTTTTCCGATAATAAAGCTCCCACAACTTCACTCCCAAACCATGGCTGAGAGAAACAAGGAGTATTTTCAAAGCAGCCCTGCAATCCAGATAAGGGCTCTGTGCAACACACGGGAACAAATCTATGTTTGGCACTCTAGGGGGAGGTTAAACAGAAAAAACAACATTAAACTCATAAGGACTAAAAAAAGGGGAGACAGACTGGTTCAGATGTGCTCCAGGTTTGCAGCAGTTGCTCACTGTGGGGTCTGGGCTGCACTGCAGGAGCCCCTGAACAGGAGGAGCTGAGCTCTTTGACTTGCAGCCAAGGCTTTCCTGAGCTGGCTCCTTCCTACCAACAGCACTGGGATTTCTGTCCCAGCTGCAGCCCTGCTGGAGGGCAGAGTGCCAGCCAAGGACCTGCACTTACAGCCCAGGTAAAGGTGCTTCCCGGCCAAGCTCCCTCCACAGCCCACCCTGCCCTTTCAAACCGCTCTGCCAGAGCTCACTCTGAACCCTAAACCTCATCCCAACCTCACCTGAGCAGTGATGGATGGGCAGCCCTTGGATGCTAACCAGGATCACCAGGATTTGGGAATCCTGGTGCTTTTCTTTGGGCAGATCCCACAAGGTGTGGGGAAGAGTTAAAGAGCCTGAAATTAAAATGGTGTTTGTTCCAACATGTGGAAGGAAACAAAGATTTCAGGATTTCAGAGGAATAAGCAGTGCATGCCTGTCCCAGCTAAAGCCCTGGGAGGGAGAACTTGTTGCTTTAACCCAGTCTGTGGGTAGGTGGAATGCCTGGAAAACCCTCAGGGAGCAGTGGGGAATTTGTGCCAAGCACTGTGCAAATGCCCAGGATGGAGATGCTTCCTCTCCCAAGGGTGCTGCAGCCTGAAGCAAACCACTGGAAAGGAGCAGGGGAGCAGGGAGTTAATTTGGGTTAATGTGAGGAACTTCTCCACATCCACAAGGGATGCCTGTTTTCTGCAGGCTCTGCAAAAAAAAAGGAGTGATTATGTGGGGGTTAGGGGGAAAAGTCTAAATGAGTTTTACAGATGCTTAAGAGGGAGTTTCCCCTCAAGTTCTGTGGGGAAATCAGGCAGGGTCTGTTTGCTGAAGGGGCTCTCCTGGTGGGAGATGCCCCCCCCAGGGGCACTGAGGCCAGGCAGGAGGGTGGTGGGAGCACCAGGCAGGTGGTGTGTGGCATGAGCAGGACAGGCAGCCACAGTGGGGGCTGGATCTTGCTGCAATTCCCCCAGGGAGTCCATCAGCCTGCTCTGCATCCAGCAGCTGGCTCACAACAGCCCTCCTGGAGCACGGGGGTAAAGCAGAGAGTCCTCACAGCTCAGGCAGCAGCTCCTGCTTCTGTCCCTGGCTCATGTCAAAGCCCATTTGCCAGAGGCTCTGCAGGCACAGCACCCAGGGCTCCCCTGCACCCTCCCCATCCCCTCCAGCCCTTCCTTTATCCCCCAACACCAGTTTCAAAGGCAGAAACACACACACCACAAATAGGAATGCCCAGGCTGTGTGAATGGTGGGGCAGGAGGTCCAGTCCCACCCCAGGAGCAGAGTTCACAGCAATAAAGCAGCCACAAGAGGAGCTGGAAAAATCCCTTTGGTGATCCCATGGATTGTAATCCAGGCTGGTTTCAGCACCCTGTTGCCTTGCACAGCCACACACACTGCCAGGCTGCCCTGAAGGAGAACAGGAAGCCTTTATGGCCTCAGCCTTCCCAGCAAGGATGGTTTCTGAATCCAAATGTCTGTGCCACCAAAGCCTGCAGGATCCCTCCCTGCTCCATTGTGTCCGCACATGCCTCTGGCTGGTTTCTCCCTCCTGGTTATGATTCCTGCTCCAGATCCCCATGTTCTGCTGGGTCTGACAGGGATAACACAGGCATGGTGGTATCTTCTGTCAATTCTGCCCTTCACAGGGACATGCAGTATTGCTCTGGCTTGGCTGGGATTTATTATTTATGATGGTAATTTTTGCCTTGGAAAGGGAAGGGTGGCAACTCCACTGACCTGTTATAATTCATTATTTGGGGTTTTCTTAATCATAAATGAAGGTAGGAGGGTTCTGGTACTGCACTGTCCTGGTTCCAGAGGTCAAGTTCCTCTTCATTTAATTGCAGTTTTGTCCGTGGAGCAGCTCAGGCATCCCTGTTTGTCTGCCAAAGCCCTCAGAGAAAGGGCAGGGGGTTGGTTGGCTGCTGTGCCACTCTTTGGCCACCAAGGATGCCATTCCCTCCTGACCCAAAGGGAAGGGTCTCTGTGTTGTCCAGGGTGTCACCCTCATGGCAGGGAGATGTCAAACTGCTGCACACAGGAGAGTGTTGTATGGAACAGTGTAGTGTGGCAGGAAGGGGCTCAGCAGCCCCTGTAAGAGCTGATTTGATGGTGTGGCAGGAAGGGGCTCAGCAGCCCCTGTAAGAGCTGATTTGATGGTGTGGCAGGAAGGGGCTCAGCAGCTTCTGTAAGAGCTGATTTGATGGTGTGGCAGGAAGGGGCTCAGCAGCCCCTGTAAGAGCTGATTTGATGGTGTGGCAGGAGGGGGCTCAGCAGCCCCTGTAAGAGCTGATTTGATGGGGTGGCAGGAAGGGGCTCAGCAGCCTCTGTAAGAGCTGATTTGATGGGGTGGCAGGAAGGGGCTCAGCAGCCTCTGTAAGAGCTGATTTGATGGTGTTGCCCCTCCAAGCACCACGTGTGGCAAAGCCATTCACTTCATGCTCAGCACAGGGATTTTCATGTGCAATGGCTGCTCCATCCACCATTTATAGCTGTGCCATGGTGCCTGTGGGACATGTTGGCATCACACATCCCACTTGACATGCCCCATGAACGTGGGCTGAGGAATTTCAGGGTTGTATTTAAATAAAAGTGGCTATATTTTTCCCTGCAAGCACAAGTCAGTTAAAAATATGCTTTGAAAATGCCTTAACACCGAGTTACTCCTCACAGAAACAGGGCAGTGGTGACAGTCACATTCAAATGCTCAGCTGCAGAGCAAACCCACACAGAGATCAGTCCCCACGTGCCATGGGGGCAGCCCTTGTGTTAGGATCCACTTATGAAGGTTTTGCCAATGTTTAACACATTAACAACATCTCAGCCCATCACACCTTGCCCTCCCCTGGCCACCACAGCCATCCCATTGCCCACAGGGACCTGCAGGAAGTTGAATGTGGTCCTGATTAATATTATTTTCCTTATTATGCTCGTGGCTGGTCTTGGTTAAAGCTTTCACTCACCAGTTAATTATCAGTGGATGACATTGAGGGTTATCCATAAACCCAAGGACTGGGTGGTTAAACCCAAGAGGAGTTTCCCCAAACTGGTGACACACTCTGAGGGTCTCTTTTGCCTAATTATCGATACCTCCTGTGCTGAGAGTGTTTATTGCAATCTGGACCTGGCCCCTGCTTTGCCCTGTAGAGAGATAACAGAATTCTGAGTCAGCAAAGCAGCAGCTCCATCAGCATCATTTCTGAGCTTTCCCACCCACCAGGGAGCTCAGGTGGGGTGGGGACCTCTCTTTTAACTGGTTCCATTCAGACACACGTCCCCCACCTTGTCCCTCTGTCCCAGGGGAAGGAGCTGCAGCTCCAGGCACACCCTGTCCTTGCTGTGCTGGATTTCATCCCCATCCTGCCAGGCCCTGGCACCCCATCAGGGCTTCCCAGTGCCATTCCTTTTGGCACAGATGTGTTTGTTTGGTACAGAGACAAACACAGACACAGGAAGGGGAAACAAAGATTTGCCGTGTCAGGTTCTTGCACAGAGACCTGTTAATTCCCAAGTGAAAGTCTCCTGGTTAAGCAGAGCCAGGAGGAAAACAGAGCAGCCCACCCCCCAAAAAATGTTTGTTTTATCTGAATGACAGTGTGAAAATGCCATGAAGGTACCACTAAACCAGAGGCTGACCCCATGCACAGAAAATTCCGATGATGCCCTTGCAGCATTAATATTTTACAGGTCTCCTTAGGATCCACACTTTGATATCCTCATTTGCCCAGCCCAAGCCTTCCTGCCAGGATTCAGCACCACTTTGCTCACAGAGTTATTTACTTATAATTACTTGTTATTTACTTGCTGTAAATAACAGCACCAGGGGCTCCCTCCCATCCAGGCTGTCT
Source organism: Sakesphorus luctuosus (assembly GCA_013396695.1). Classification (NCBI taxonomy): domain Eukaryota; kingdom Metazoa; phylum Chordata; class Aves; order Passeriformes; family Thamnophilidae; genus Sakesphorus; species Sakesphorus luctuosus. The sequence continues at coordinate 614,481 of VWZD01013280.1, forward strand.
GCCAGAGGTGAAGGAAAGCAGAGATGGAGCAACACACCACGCTGCAAAACTCAGCTTATTTATAGCAGAACAGGAAGAGGAAAACACACACAGACCATCCCTCCTGTGGCAGGTTAGGGGTGATTTCTGCATAAAGCTGAAGCAACAGGAAGGAAAAGGGTGTTTGCTCTTGCTGTAGGAATGAGGGGGATGTCAGGGTGTTTGTTTGGGGGGTGTGTTGAGGGAAGACAGATCTCTCAGACCTTGCTGTTGGAATTGTTTGGATTCCCCAGTTTGTTTGCTCTTTCTGAGTGGCTCCTTGGAGGACAGGGCACCCTGCCTGACCCCCAGCCCTCATCGTGGACAGAGGAAAAGTGTGATGAGACAGACACTTCAAAAAACAGTGTCTGGAATTTGCCAGGAAAGCCAGCAAAGGAGATGAGAGGAAAGGCAGTCCATGGAAAATTCACAGGCATTCTCAGCACTGTCACTGCCACAATGACTCCAAAAGGCCTGCCCACTATGTCCCCTCCAAAAGCAGTTTGAGCCAAAATGCTGTGTTATTTGTAGCTGTACAATACAGGAGGAAAGTCTGTGAAGTCTCTCAGGAGATGTAAATGTCACAGTTGCTCCAGCTCTGAGGAGCAGCCACTCCAAGGGAGGATGTGCCAAAGTGGCCAAGTTTTAGCTGTGCATCCCCACGTGCATTTCGCATTCTTTGCTCTTCCAAACTTCACCCAGTCACTGTGGATGTTACACGTGTCTGTGGGGGAGAGGAATCCTTCCAGGGCCAAGGGAGGCATCTTTTATGTGCCCTGGGTGCCAGTTCAGCTGCCCCATGTCAGGGACTGCAGCAACACCACAGCTCTGGCCGAGTGCCCTTCTCATCCAAGCCCCACCACCAGAGCAGCAGCCAAGCCCCAGCAGCCTCCTCGCAGCTGGTGGCTCTCCCACTGCTATCTGATGAAGCACAGGAAAAGGAATTATCCCTCTTTTCTCTCTTTCTGCGCTGAAAGGATTTGATTAACATTTAAATGGCGAGTTTAGCAGTGCCCTGTGTTGTGTGTGCACATCTGCAGCCACCTCCTCTGCAAGTCTGTTGGCTGTTCAACCTTTTGCCTTTCCCTTTATGGTTCTCTTGGTAGCTTCCTTCCCTCATTAGGCTTTGGAATTCCCAAACAAAACCTCCATGCCTGACTTCTCTGTCCCGCCTTTGTTTTTAAAGCCCCATTTGAGGACATTAAATCAAGATCAGAGCCAAAAACATTCTGGTTTAGGAGCACACAGTGACTATTTAAGGTGTTTGGGACCTCCATATGATCGTTTATCACAACATTATTCCAGTTCCAATGTTTAATCGTGGCATACTTTCAAACCCCTTTGCAGAAGCTCCATAAATCCCTCAGCAACATCTGAAGGCCCATTTAGCTGCCGACACCTCCAAGTGTCTCTTCACACAGCCTGGCCTTTGCCTTCTGTGCTGCTGAAGGAGACTGTTGACATCTCTGTGTTGCCTTTGGGAGCCCAGAAACGTTGGCTTCTTCCTCTGGGTGCCACCAGGGCTGGATGTCTTTGGAGACACAGCCATGAGCTCTTGTTCTTGCAGTGGGGAAGAAGAAAAACTTCCCCACCCCCCAAACTGTGCTCTCAGCAGTGCTGTCAGGACAGAATCATAGAATGGATTGGGTTGGAAAAGACCTCTGAGATCGTCAAGTCCAACCCTTGGGCCAACTCCAGTCCCGTCACCAGATCATGGCACTCAGTGCCACGGCCAAGCTCAGCTGAAAAACCTCCAGGGATGGGGAATCCACCCCCTCTCTGGGCAGCCCATTCCAATGCCTGAGCACTCTCTCTGCAAAGAAGTTTTTTCCCATCTCCAACTTCAATTTCCCCTGGCAGAGCTTGAGCCCCCCGTGCCCCCTTGTCCTATTGCTGAGTGCCTGGGAGAAGAGACCAACCCCCACCTGGCCACAACTTCCCTGATGTGGCACTTCCAGACAGTGCTGAGGTCACCTCTCAGCCTCCTCTTCTCCAGCACAAACACCCCCAGCTCCCTCAGCCTCTCCCCACAGGGCTTGTGCTCCACTCCCTTCTCCAGCTTTGTTGCTCTTCTCTTCTCAGTTGGGTTGGAAGAGACCTCTGAGATCATCAAAACCAACCCTTGATCCAACCCCACTCTGTGCCCTGGGCTGGTGATCCCAGTGGGGTTGGATCAAGACATGGTGGATTCTCTGTCCCTGGAGGTGTTTAAGAGGACACTCAGTGCCACATCCAGTCCCTTCTCCAGCCTCATTGCTCTTCTCTGGCCCCGCTCCAGCCCCTCAATCTCTTTCCTCAACTGAGGGGCCCAGAACTCAACACAACACTCAAGGTGTGGCCTCCCCAAGGCAGAGTCCAGGGGAAGGCTCACTGCCCTGGGCCTGCTGGCCACGCTACTTTGGATCCAGGCCAGGATGCCATTGGCCTTCTTGGCCACCTGGGCACACTGTTGGCTCCTGTTGAGCTTCCTGTCCATTGGTACCCCCAGGTATGTTTGTCCCCTGCAGATCAGCACCACAGGGAGACATTTCAGTGCTCAGAGCACAGGGACTGCTAAATGCCTTCCCTCCCACTCCCCATCCTGCTGAAATGAAATGCAAACCTCAGGCAGAAAGGAGAAAATGGGGAAGTTTTGCCCTTTGCCAGCACACAGGGAGGAAGCCTTTGTGGCCCCTTTGGTTCCCCTCAGAGGAGCTCCTGAGGAGGACAGGGCAGGTCTCTCCACCAGCATCTGACCCCTCTGGGACCACTGAAAGCCTTCAGTGGATAAAGAAAGAATTATAAACCCAACTTCACAGGCACCACTTTGGTTGGACTTACTTGTTTTCACTGTTCAGAGCGTGGGAAAGCGACTTAAAAATAGACATTTAGCACATTGGCTGAGTGATATTTGGAAGATTCTGTGCTAGACTAGGGCAGAGCCATCTATGTACATATACATATATACATAGGCAAATAGTAACTTCATTGAAAACTGTGGCCTTAGTCTTCCTGGAATCATCAAGGCCTTTGGAACTGTCTGGGCTGGTACATTTATTTGGGGAAAATATATTTATTTGAAGAAAATACATTTATTTTGAGAAAAGACTCATAAAACTGCCTGAAGGCTGGGAGATGGGACTCAGCTCTCCTCAAGCAGAAGGAAAAGAACTAAATTCACCCACATCCCAATGAGTCCTTCAAGCCCTGAAATGGTTTGAAAAGTGGAAATTTCCCTCTTACAGTTTTTAATGCCCTGCTTTCCTTTTGGTTTGGTTTTTTCTCACAAGTCAAGAAATCAGCATGTTGTTCCAGCTGAAAGGGTTATTTTGTTGTTTCTTCTGAAATGCTCTTTATCCAGTCTTGTCATTTATGATAAAATCATGGAAAGGTTTGGGTTGGGAGGGACGTTAAAACTCATCCAGTGCCACCCCCTGCCTGGGCAGGAACATCTCCCACTGTCCCAGGTTGCTCCAACCTGGCCCTGGACACTCCGAGGGTTGGGGCAGCCACAGCTTCTCTGGGAAATCCATTCCTGCACAAGCACTTACCCAACCCCTGCTGGAAAAAAATACAGAAAAAAAAAATTAAATTAAAAAAAAAAAAGAAAAAAAATACCTCCTACCTCTATGAAAATGTCAGGCTGCTCTGCTTAAAACTTTGTGGCAGCTTCAGGGGATGCTACCAAAGCCTCCCACCCACCTCACACTAGTCCTGCAAGTCCTAAGGTGGGTTTGGAAGCTCAGTGCGTGGGCAGGTCCCACAGATGTCATGTTGCTTTAGCTTGGAATGTTCAAGCTCCTTTTATGCACCTTTCTGGGAGTCTGATGCCAAGTTTGCTCCTGGTTGGATGCCTTGGCAGGTGGGATGCTTTCCCTGGAACCTGTTCCTGGTGTGTTCCCTCTTTCCAGGAACCTGCTGTGAGTTTCCTGGTGGAGTGTTCTGTACCTGGCAGGTGGAACAGTCATCCCACAGATTTCAGAGAACGAGGGAGATGTTTGTGTTGAACTGCAGAATAAAGGGGGGAAATATCCCTTGCCAAAAATCCAAGATATGAACGTGCTGGAGTCAAGGGTGACACCATCCCCTGGCCCTGCTTCCACTGGCTCTGCTCCAGGACCACCCACTTCCAATTCTTGGTCTGCATGACTGGCCAGCACCCAGCAGACTTGCTTGAAATCTCCTGCCCCTTTTTCTCTCCCCTAAACCTGCCAAACAGCTTGAAAACCCCACCAGTAACTCTGCAGAACAACCCAGGCAGGTTCCCTTCCCCATGTGCACCAGCAGACCTGGAGAGAGCTCAGGTTATAATAATTCCAGCCCTCTCCACTCTGGTGGTCCATGCCAGCCTCAGGATGGGGCTCCCAGTTTTGCTGGATGCCAGGGATGCCCCCTAATAGGCAGCAGTTTTCCAGAACCATCCCCTTGGGATGAGCATTGCAAAGCCTGGGGGTGAAATCCCAACAGAGAGTCTGCAGTGAGGGGAGCTGAGAGAGGCTGTGGCAGAGCTTCCCTGCAGGTGGGACCTCCCAGCCCAGCCCAGCTCCAAGGGAAAGCTCCCTCTGTCCTTCTCTCCATCCCGGTGTCACTGCAGGTGGGACCTCCCAGCCCAGCCCAGCCCAGCTCCAAGGGAAAGCTCCCTCTGTCCTTCTCTCCATCCCGGTGTCACTGCAGGGGGACATCAACACTCTCATCAGCACATTGCGGTGACTTTGGCACCCACAGTCACCTGATTGCAATTAGAAGGCGTTTCTATTTCTGCTCAAGTACATCCAGGAGGTGATCAGAGAGACACAATCAGGATTCCAAGCCCTGGGGTGACTTTCAGATAACTCATGTGGCTGTCTGAGAGTTCCCAGCACTGAGACCTGTAAACACTGACTTGAAATACTCTCTGCAAGTTTTCTTGCTGCTGTTGTGCTATTTAACGTATTCAGAGCACATCTGACTTTGCAGCATTAAACCTCCTGGAGCTGCTGACTGAAGAGGGAATTGCTCATCCTCTTGGCTACCTGGGGAAGGTTTTAAGTTGTAGCCAGACAAAATCTGGACCAAAGTTATTTTTAAATTTAAAAAGAAAGAAAAAGAGAGAACAAGAGAAAAAAGCAGAGAAGTTGTGATGGTGTTTTCACAATTCAAGGACAAGAAAATCTCCATGTCCTTAAAGGTATTTCCAAATGGATGACCTTTGGTGGGTCTCCAGGTGTCTTTGAGCAGCCCCTGAGCAGCCACTTTGTCCTTCAGCTTTGCAGTATTTTAACCAAACCAGCCCCACTTGCTTGGAGTGTTCCTTGTGGGCAGACACAGCCAATCACCAAAAGGGTCTCTTGAAGGAAAAAGGTAAAATGCTGAGCAATATTAACTCTTCACTCATCTTTTGGCATCAAGAGGTTTTTTATTCTTAACAAACCCAAACCCAAACAAATGGGTTCTGAGGTGCCTTTTGGAAAAAGAGCACCTTTTATGTCTTTTACTTGCCCAGAATTAGGAGAGAAAAAATGTCCTTGTGTTTATATTTGACCTGAAGTCAATTTTCTACCCAGAGAAGCACAACATGAATGAGAGGTATCTGTATATATAGAGCAGACAAACAGATGAGGTTTGGAAGGAAGGACAACTCCAAACCCTGTTCCTCTGCACACCAAGGGCCAGAGGGCACAATTAGCAGGGGGCATCTGCTTTTAATTGGGTCAGAGGGGAGCACCCACCTCTTTCCTGAATGAACTGCAGATAAAGTTTCCCAGGAGCAGGTTTCCTTCTGCCTGGGCTGGCATCAGCCAGGGAATGAGCAGGGAAAGCAGGTCCTGCCTGCCCTGGGAGGGCTTGGTGGGTTGGGCAGGACAGCTTTGCCCTCCTGGGTTATCATGGTTAACACCTCTGTGTTTCATTCCCTGCAGGGGCAGATGGTCTCCCTTGCAGAGTCCTTGCCAAGGAGATGGAGGTGTTGGAGTGACCTGAAGGGGAAGGGTGAGTTAGTTTTGTTGACATGATTTCAACAAGTGACACTTCTGGGTAGTGACACTGCCATGGGCTTGGCATGTTAATATTGGATTTCCAGGGAATCCTCTCATGGCTTTATTCATTACAGTGGGAGTTGGAAATACAGGCTGGTTTGTATTAAAAGCAGAAACACAGCAAATAAAGTAGAGCAGTTGCTGAACTCCCCCAGGCCCAGGGAGTTCCCAGGTTACTGCTGGAAAACAGGCACTGCTGCAGGAGGGGAGCTCCAGGAAAGCAGATGACCAGGACACCTGGGCACTGAGCCCTGGCAGTCACCAGGCAGATTGGGCTGTCCTTTTAATGTCCTAAACCCTCTGGTTCACACTGATTTTTCCCTGGATGATTGTAATAGGAGATAAAATAGCCCTGCATTCACGTGGGAAGCAAAAATCACCATTTCAGACCTCCACTGAGGGGAATTTATGGCAGTGCAGCCTCACCCCTTCTCATCCCCCACATGCTCAAGGTTTGGGCCAGCTGGTGCTTCAAATCCATGCTGGGAAAAGATTTCCTTCTATCCCAAATGCTGTAAAATTGTCCAGTCCTTGTTCTGCAGTATCTGGCACTGGTCACCTCTTGGAAGCAGAGCACAAAGGAGGAATCTGAACCCGAAGGGATGGGATAAAAAGTTCTACACTGGGATTCACCTGGCACAGAACTGCCAAGGCACCTCACACAGCTCAGGCCAAGGTCGTACTTTCCTCTGATAATAAATATATTCCACGAGATTTAAAAATATGACATCAAAAAGCTGATTTGCAGCATCCCTCACAGCGTGCTGGGATTTTATTGTGACACTTACATCAACCCAATGTGCTGATTAACTTGTTCCTGAACTCCTCCAGTGGCACCACCTCCCAAATGCCCTTTTGCCCAGGAGGTGCGTCCCTTGCTGAGTGAAATGCCCCAGAGAATCTCAAAGGGAACAGTGCCCACGTGCTCTGCCGTGCAGGAATGTGGGATTTCTTTCATCAGGAGCGCAGGGAAATGATGTCTCTGCAGGAAGGCACCTGCTGGAGCTGTGGCATGGTCACTGCAGGGACCAGGTGTGCTGGGGACTGTCCCCAGGCTTGCCCTGGAGTGCAGAGAGCCTGCACTGACACCACTGCCCAGCTTTACCTCCCTCCTGCAGGGCCAGAAGGGATAAAGGGATGTATCCCACTCCAAGGGCTGCTCCACCTTCAGTACTGGGCAGGTGATACTAAACCTCCCCTGAACAGTCTCTGGAAGTGATGGATGTAAGGGGAAAAAAAGAAGTTTGGGCCCTTGGTGTGTATTCCTGCTTAAACGTGGCCGCTGTGCTGAGTGCCCTGGAAATGCTCTGGAAGTGCATTCCCAGCGTGTTTGGAGGCTCTCAGGGGTGCACAAGCTGCTGGGGGATCCTCTGCATGGGGCTGGACACATCATCTCTGATTCTTCCCCAGGAAAACGTGTCCCTCCGAACAGTGGGGACTTGCAGTGGGGTGTGTGGGGCAGGGGGATGTGTCAGGGCACTGGTGGCCATGGAAAAGCCTCCCTTGCATGAGCCAGGCTCCAAGCCAAGCCCACAGGGAAGCCTGTGACTGTGGTGGTGGATTCTGTAACAACTCTATCATAAAACACTTTACAGAAGAGTCATGACCCCTGGAAAAGAGCAAGGCTTATAAATCCTGTTTAAACAGAGGAAGTTGCTCAGTGCCTTGGCAGCCGAACACACCCCCCAGCTCGGGGGGACTGGGGCCAGCACCGAGGAACTGTCTGGGCTGAGAGTTAACACCCAGGCTCACAGCTTTCCAGTCTGGGGCTGATTCCTGGCAGCATAAGAAAGGATGCAAATGTAAATAGAATGGGGACAAATCAGTGGCTGACAGACATTCCTTCCTAGTGGTATGGAAGATCTGGAAGAAAGGAAAACACACTGTAAAGAATAAAGTAATCCCCAGGTTTCTGTTTTTGAATGATGAATAACTGCCTGAATAAAAGGAGAGAGAGAAATGAGAGGCAGGAACACGTAACTTTTCCCTCAGAAGGATCTGAATCTTGGCCAGGAGATGGGCTATGGTGTAACATCATTTCTTTTATTCTTGGGCCAAGGTTTAGTGGAATGGGGGCTTGGGTGACAACACTGCCTTCAGTGAGTGCCTTTCCTGGCTTTAACTTGCCTTTCCTGGGCATTGCAGGGTCCCATTCCCTGGGAGATTCCCAAGTGCTCCTCTCCAGTTATCTGTGACTTGTGCCCTCTGCTCACTCAACACCTCCTCACCCACCTGCAAATCGCAGCTCTCTGGAACTTCTGACACCTTATCTGTCCTTATCTCTCAGGTCCAGCAGTTCCCACGTCCTGTTCCACAGCTTAACTGCAGGCCAGGGCTCCAAAAACAGCGGGAGGAAGGAAGGAAGGGGAAGAGAGTGAGAGAATATTCCTCAGTCACTCTATTAACCTGGGAGGCTCCCCCAGGGCTGGATTCCCCAGGGCTGTCTCCCCCAGGGCTGTCTCCCCCAGGGCTGGATTCCCCCTGGCTGGATTCCCCAGGGCTGGATTCCCCAGGGCTGTCTACCCCAGGGATGGATTCCCCAGGGCTGTCTACCCCAGGGATGGATTCCCCATGGCTGGATTCCCCATGGCTGGATTCCCCAGGGCTGTCTCCCCCAGGGCTGTCTCCCCCAGGGCTGGATTCCCCAGGGCTGGATTCCCCAGGGCTGNGGATTCCCCATGGCTGGATTCCCCAGGGCTGTCTCCCCCAGGGATGGATTCCCCATGGCTGGATTCCGCAGGGCTGTCTCCCCCAGGGCTGGATTCCCCAGGGCTGGATTCCCCAGGGCTGTCTCCCTCAGGGCTGGATTCCCCAGGGCTGGATTCCCCAGGGCTGTCTCCCCCAGGGATGGATTCCCCGGGGATGGCTGCTGGAGCCAATCCCACTCACCAACACCATCAGACACTGAAATCACAATACCAACTCTCATCCCTAGCCCCAGCTGATGGTACTGTATATCTTTCTTCTTTAGTCCTTTCTTTCTCTCTCTTCCCCTTACACATTTGTTATTTTTCTGCCTTTATATTGCTGTATTATTATAGACAGTAACAACCAAAACAGCAACATCCCTGTTGTATGTGAGGAAAGTTTCCTGATGAGCTTTGGACAAAGCTCTGGACCAGCTTGCCTTGGGAAACTCTGGAATCTCCAGCAAGGAAAATTTTGAGAACTCTCAGAACAAAAATACCCCCAGAGTGGATTCTGGTGCATCCCCAGTGCTAAAGTCAAACTGCATCTGGTGGGGTTTTTCTCCTAATTCCTTCCATCTTTCTGCTGTTCCCCTTTTAGACACAGCAGATCTTCCGCTTCCTTTGTCCCACCTTGCATCCCATCGCTCATCCCTGCATGTCTCTGTTTTCATTTGGGGAGGGGGGCCTGGCAATATGGAGGTGTTTCTTTCGATCTGTTCTTTCAATAATTTCAAGTGAAAGAGGTACCTTAAACAGGCATGATCAGAAAGATTTTGAATTAATCAAACCAATATTATGAATGACTAAAAACTCCCCACAAACTGTAAAAACGGTAACATATGCAGGCAACAAAAACGTCTCAGTGTTAGTCATGGTAGTGAATGATGGGAAGAGGAGCTCAAAGGAGGTGAATGAGAAGTGAGGTATTTATTCTCATTCTGTGAGATGCTGGAGTCATAAAATAATGCAGGTGAACTCTGTTTAAACTGGGGAAAAAAAAACCCTACCAAATTCAGCTGCAAAGCAGCTCAGTTAGTGGCAGATGCTCTGTTTGTTTAACAAGTAATTTCAGGCTTTTTTTTTTTTTGCCTGAAGTGCAGTGTCTCTTTTTTCATGTTAATGGGGATGGTTCTTTTAAAAACACCGAGTTAAGCAGCAAAGAATAAAACATATTTATTCCAAATGGAAAGGCAATTAGCTCCGTGATGTTCCCCTGGGCATTAAACTCTACATGCACCGCTCAGGGGAGCCACAGCAACCGCTTTGGCAAGTGGTTTAGCTGGTGGAATTGAGCTGGGTTTAATTGCTTCTTGAATTACCTGGTTTCAGCCTGAGCCCTTCCAGTTGGTTACAGGCTGAGGAGGGAAACGCTCAGAAACTGTGGGTTTCCAAATAAGCCTGGAAAGTGCTTTCCTCTGTGTGTAAGGAATTTCCAGTTTGAATTGGCATTGTCCTCCCATCTCAGAAAAAAAAAAGGAATTTGTCCTCCAGGTTCTTCCAGATGGAAGGAGAGGGAGGAGCTTTTGGGTGGTTTTGCCTTAACTTTGTCTCCAGTTATTACGAACAGGTTCACACCCACAGCAACTACTTTTGTTTGAGAAGTTCTGGCGCATGAAAAGATGAGACTGAGTGGGATTTTTCAGCGGGTGGGTTTTCTTGAGCCAACTGAGGATCGTGGTTTGGATGCTAAAAAATCTGTTCTGATCCCTGCTGTTGGTTTTGGGGGAAACAGCGTTTTCAGCAGCCCCAGGAATGCAGTGCTGGGACCTGCTCTGGAGCACAAGTGGGATCACCACCACACGTCAGACAGTTGAAAGCCAACTCCTTGAGGCTGAGCTGGGCTTTGCTGCTTTCTGCAGTTCAGTGAAACTCCCACCAGAGTCCAGGCAAAGCTCCACGTGTCTGCCTTGATGTGGGAATGTCCCCCCTCCTCAGCCAGATGTTTCAGCTGCACAGCAAGAGAACAGGGGAAAGGAGATGCTTCAGGAACTGGGAGGTTATTAAAATTCCAAGTCTCAGGGAAGCTGGACCCTCAAGAACAACCCAACCCCGTGCTTTGGAGCCCTGTAAAGCAGAGCTGGGATGGCAAGAGAAGGCAAACCCCAGTCGTGCAATGAAGAGACCTCTTAATGCCTTGCAAATGTGTGTGTTTTCAAGAATCATAGAATAGAATCATGGAATGGATTGGGTTGGAAAAGACCTCTGAGATCATCGAGTCCAACCCGTGGTCCAACTCCAGTCCCTTTACCACATCATGGCATCTTTGTTCTGACATATTTTGCTGAATTCCATCCTGGTGGATTTGAAGGAGCTGGCATCTCTGAGGGCTGTGGTGACCCAAAGCCAGCACTTTGAGCACTGTGCTGTCCCTGGTCCCTGCAGGACTGTCCCTCCTCTTCATCTGGCAACAAGGAGAGCTGCCACCAGATGGAAACTCCAGCAGGAGCAGCACATACATTACATCACACCCTTATTTTCATTTTCCCTGGCAAGTTTTACCTGGCACTGTGTGATTCAAATACCAGACTGGGGAGGTCACTCAGAGGAAGGATTTGTTCTGTGCTTGGCTGGCTGGCAACCAGCATTGAGCTTTAGGATGTGGCCAACCCGCTGTGGTCAGATGTCCTGCACAGAGCTGTGGCCTCCTCTGTCCCCTGTGCTGCATGGAGTTGTCCCCTGGAGCAAGGTGAGAGGTGTGTCCTTCTGAGCAGGCACAGAGCAGGGGCACCAGGTCTGCTTTTCACCCTGTGGCTTGTTTAAAGCTTGCAGAAATTACTGGAAGGTCTCCTGTTGGCTCTGGTGGTCTCGTGGTGGGCTGAGCTGCTCAGCACACAGTGCTCAGGGGCAGGAGTGGAATCCAGGCTGGTATCCAGTCACCTCAGCACTGTCTGGAACTGCCTGAAGGGAAGTTGTGGCCAGGTGGGGGTTGGTCTCTTCTCCCAGGCACTCAGCAATAGGACAAGGGGGCACGGGGGGCTCAAGCTCTGCCAGGGGAAATTGAAGTTGGAGAGCAGAAAAAACTTCTTTGCAGAGAGAGTGCTCAGGCATTGGAATGGGCTGCCCAGAGAGGGGGTGGATTCCCCATCCCTGGAGGTTTTTCAGCTGAGCTTGGCCGTGGCACTGAGTGCCATGATCTGGTAAAGGGACTGGAGTTGGCCCAAGGGTTGGACTTGATGATCTCAGAGGTCTTTTCCAACCCAATCCATTCTGTGATTCTGTGATTCACACTCCCCTTGGGAATTCCCTGCAGCAGGGAGCCCCTCTGTGCCCTGTTTGCAGCACAAACAGGTTCCAGCGGGGGCTGGGGGGTGTTGGCATCGTGGAAATAATTGCAAATATCAGATTTACAGCCGCAGCTCTTCTGGAGGTCACACAGCAATGCTTGCCTGGACTCTGCAGCCTGATTTGCAAGCCACGCTCATTCTGGGGACCTCCTGACAGAAACTTGGCTTTTAGCAAGAGCCTAAGCCCATGAATTGTTGCTGAAATGCCTTCTTGGCCAGGGGTGACTGAATTCCACACACTGTGGGTGTTTTTAAAAGCTCCCTTCCCTGGGAGATGTGCTGCCTGTCTTGCTCCTCTCCAGCCCCTCATTCCGTGTGTCCATGAGCCAGCTCGTTCCTCTGAGGTGGCACAGCTCCTCCCCTGGAGCCTGCAGTGAGCTCCCAGCCACTCCTTCAGCACCCATGGGGAGGAAGGGTGACCCCTCACCAGCCTTGAATTGCTGGCACTGCAGACAGCTTGAATTATTCATGGCAAACAGCCCTTTCCTCAGGATCCCTTCTGCCAGCACCAGTGGCCAGGCTGAAGCACCAACTGCACATGCTGCTCCTCCTGCTGGGATTGTTCTTAATCTGCATCACAAAGAGAAAGCTGTTCCCTCTCCCTGATGAACAGAGAGGATTTAAACATTTCCCTTCTGGAGAAAACAGGTGATTCATCCCTTCCCGGGAGGAAGGACTGACAGATGTTGGACATTCTGTACCCTGAGTGGCAAAGCAGGGATGGCTCCAAGGAAACTCCTCCCTTTGCTCTCCTTCCCTGCAGTGGGTCCTGCCCACCAAGGTGTGGGATGGACAGCTGGACTCAGCCAAAGGGAATGGCTGAGGCTTGGATGGATTTCCTGAAATCCTCCCCTTGCTTGGGCTGGGAACCCAAACACCCAGAAATACTTCCCTCCTTTCTTCTGACTTCGTGCTTCTTTCTTTTTGGTGACAGAGGACGTTTCCTCAGTGGTTGCAGGGCTGGTTTTTAGCATGGGTTTTCCACAGCTCCTGCCCTGAAGGCTGAGACCAACATTTTCCAGCACATCCTGAGCACAGGTCAGGTGTGCTCCAACCTTCTGGCTGTTGACACAATGCAGGAACTGGTTTCTGGTGGGATTTTTTCAGACTGCAGGTCAGCTGGAGCCAAATTCTCCCCCTGAGCTGTGACCCAGCTCAGCTTCTCCAAAAATGGCCCCAAAAGTGTTAACGCCCCAATTTTGTCTGTCCCAGGAGGGCTGGGTTAACATTTTATAACAATTTCTAGGTTGCTGATTACTTCCTTCTGGCAAAGAAAGAAGTGACCTGCCAGCCACCCTGACTGTGTGAAAGGAAAGGGAGTATTTTTTGCCCAAAATGACCAGATGATGCCACCAACCCCAAGGAGTGCCCTGCAGGGCACTTCTCCCCTGGGTCAGCCTCGCTCCTGGGGACCTGCCCTGCCAGTCCTGCCCCATTTCCTGTGCCCCTGAGCTGGGGGAGGTCAGGAAATGCAGAGCCAGCCCTGCCCTTGGGTCAGTGTTGGAGCCCCAGAGCAGCCCCAGGCTCTGCAGGAGCTCGGATCAATCACTGCAGTGACAGCCCCACAAAGGGGCCAGGGCAGGGCTGGCCAGGCAGTTCCCACAGCAGTGGCTGCCCAAGGACTGAGATCCTGACCAGTTCATCACTGCCAGTGGGGCTTTAACCTTTAAGGATCTGAAAGATCCACCCACAGGAAAAATCAGGCTTGAATTTATGGTCCCATTGCAATGAAGAGCTTAAGGCACTTCCCCCAACCATTTCTGTGTGTTCCATGTTGAAATCATGGTGTGTAAAAGCTCTCAAAAGACTTGGAGAAAACGGGCAGGAAAAGGAAAACCAGTTGAATTTTAGAAGTATAAATAACTTAAGAAAACAAATCAGAAGATTTCAATAACTGATGAAAGTTGCAGTGAAAAGAACTTTGTAACATCGAGATAAATGTTAAATTCCACTCCCTCAAAAGTCAGAACATTAAAAGCAGGTGATCCCTCTTTCCCAAGGAATAAAATAATGGGAAAATGTAGTTTCAGGTTAACCAAAGCTGGGCACAACTTCAGGTTGGAGCATCACACACTGCTTCAGTTTAAAAAAAAACCTTCAGAGAATTTAAAATGTTCCAGCCTCTATTTTCACACTGGCATGTTCAGCTTCTCATCTCCCAATGACATTTCCATTTCAAATTGACCTTAAAAAAGGTTTTCAAAAAATGAGGATGAAACATTTGGATCATCCTCAGGCAATTCCCTGCTTTGTCCTCCCTTTCCTTCCTGGAAACCAACCCCCAAACCATCATTCCTTTAGCTGTGTGATTTTTAAAGGAGAAGGAAATCTCCCAAGAACTGGAAATATTTTGAGTATCAGCCACCTCAGAATCTTTTCCTGACTTACAGAAGTGACCTGGATAGTCCCAGATCCCTGCAGACTGTGGACAGAAGTTACTTAGTCCGGAATACTTGCAGCAAATGCCAAGGATGCTCTCATTAATATTCCACAAAGGCTCTGGAATCAACAGTAGAATGCATAATAATATGTAATGACAGCGGGGCTTATTATCAGAATGATTTGGCCTCATCTGGCCTCTTTTTGGCAAAATAATGTGCATAATAAGGTATGTTAATGCTGGGCTCCTTGGCAGGTCTGAGAGGGTGAGACAGCACAGCTGGCAGGAGGGAATGGGAGCAGCTGGAGGAGGAACTTGGTTCCTCCAGATTCAAACATTTGACATCTGAAGGGAACAGTGTTTGGAGCTGATAAATAACTCCCCAATGGTGACAACCTGCAGTGACAGCTTTTCTTACAGTCTGGTGAATCCCCCAGTTCAGCTTTGTCCTGTTGGACCATCTGCTGCCCAGTTCTTTTTTATTATGTTTTTAAGTGTTAAGCACTTGGAAAGTTGTGGCCACACCAATGTGGGGAGTGTGTCTGGGAGTCCTGGAGTGACAGGGAGAGGACCAGGGAGCAGGGCTGGAGGGGAAGGTGCAGAGATGAGAGCACAGAGCTCTGAACTGGAGATTGTGCCATAAATCCCCCTGTGTTCCCCTCCAGGTGACTTGGGGGCTTCAGGTGCATTTTCTTCCAGCATTCCCATTTCCAGGCATGGGAAAATGCCATTTTTTTTCTCTACTGAGGGAACATGACCTGTTTCTGCCAGGGCAATTCTCAGGCTCCCTCTGTCCGAGCATCAAACACAGCACTGGGTTCCTCACAGCCTGAGGTGACACCAGGCAAGGCCACACACATCCCTNCTCCTCTTCTCCAGCACAAACACCCCCAGCTCCCTCAGCCTCTCCCCACAGCACTTGTGCTCCACTCCCTTCTCCAGCCTCGTTGCTCTTCTCTGGCCCCGCTCTAGCCCCTCAATCTCTTTCCTGAACTGAGGGGCCCAGAGCCCAGAGCCCACCTGTGTTCTCCTCCAGGTGACTTGGGGGCTTCAGGTGCATTTTCTTCCAGCATTCCCATTTCCAGGCATGGGAAAATGCCATTTTTTTTCTCTACTGAGGGAACATGACCTGTTTCTGCCAGGGCAATTCTCAGGCTCCCTCTGTCCGAGCATCAAACACAGCACTGGGTTCCTCACAGCCTGAGGTGACACCAGGCAAGGCCACACACATCCCTTGGGGACACATCTGGTCCCCCCCAGGGCTGTGCTGCTCCTGTGCCTCTCCCAGTCCTCCTGTCCCCTGATGTCACGCAGCTTTGGTACCTTGTCATGTCAATCACTCTGCCTGAAACACAACCATTTTCAGGGATGACCTGAATGTCTGGGAAATCCCAAGCAGGCACCAGAGCTGGGGTTTGGATGGAGAGCACAGTGCCTTGTGTGCAGCTTGGGGGTGGCACAGTGGCTGGAAACCTGCCCCAGGACACTGAATATAGTAAAAATTAAATATTATATATAATTCATTATATATAATATATATTATATAATATATTATTTATATGTAATAGATCATTTCAGTCCTTGTTTCAATTGGCACAGGCAGCACCCAGTAGGAATGACTGAAGCTCTCCCAGCACAACTGAAGGAAAGGAGCAGCGATAAGAAAATCATAAAAAGAGGGAGGTGGTCTGGAAGGGACAACACCTCCAGCATCCCAGGGGGTGTTTGCCAGCTTGGGAATAGTTAGGAAACAACAGGCTCATGTGGCAGTGCAATGAGTTAGATGCACTCTTGTCTCCAGAGTAACTTGCCAGGTTGGCACAGAGGTAAAGCACTGGAGGGAGTTGGGAAAGGTTGTGGATGGGGCTGGAAATCTCCCATTTCTTAAAGCAGCCCAACTCACAGAACAGCTGCAAACACTGCAGGAGTTAAAAAAGGAGGGGGAAAATGCAAAAAGGCTTCAGGTGCCCCTTATAAACAGAAAAGCTTGTCCATCTCAGTGGGTGGTGCCCCCCCAGAGGTGCAGCTCTCCCTGTCCTCGGAGTACTGGGCTGTGCTTAAAGGTGGTGGCATTTTGGAGGTGCTGTAGAAACAAATGCTTGAGACCAAAAAAAGAAGGATTTAGAACGCTGCAGATGCTTTAAAAATATTCCTTCTCTTCCCTTAGGGGAGAAATTGAAAGCTTCCAAATGAGCAGTTGAGGCTGTGTGTGTGTGGGTTTCCTTTTGTTGGCTCCTGAGTGAGATCCCAGGAAGGAGGGAGTGCCCTTTTCAGAGGGTGTCTCGTGTGCCAGGGTGTTTTTCCACCTGTTCATTATTTCCATCCCATTACTCACACCTCACTCTGCAGCACAACAGCCTCCTCTGAATGCAGAATGTGATTCATAAAACCAGCCCTGGCAGCTGCTGCTGCTGCTGCTGCACTTAATCATAGTTAATAATGCTTAAATAGAGGCAGGGAGGGGGATTGGAATCAGCAGTGAACGTCCCACTACTGATTTCACAGCAGTTTTTGCTGTGGCATTTCCTTGAGATACTGAAGAAAATGAACCAAGGAGATGTCTTAACACATAGCCTGGAATGACCAGCAACTCTAAACCTGCTTAGAATTGTAATTGTAATTAGGCCACTTGTATTAGTCAGGCAAAATGAATGTTTACACAAGAGAAAAAGATTAAATTTAGTTGACAAAGTGGTGTTGGGTCAAAGGTTGGACTCAGAGGTCCTTTCCAACCTGGTTCATTCAGACATTCTGTGAATTCAATAGCACTTGGAAGGCCCTCAGCCAGCAGAGTTGTAGTTGCTGAGAGACACCCTTAAAAAAGCTTCAATCTGGAGATCAAACATATTTCTGCCTCTTTCTAAAGCACTGATAAATCATGTGACAAACATGAAGAGAAATTCGGGACACTGAAGGTTTTCTTCCCACTGATCATTGCAGAAACACACACAGAAAAGAGCCTCATACCAGATAGTCTTGGATTTTTTTACACTAGATGAGCCACAGATAAGTTATAAAATACATGTAAACATTTGTCACTGTGTGGGGTTTTTTTTGATGTCTCACTCCTGTCTTTCAGTGGGACTTTGATTGGTCTCCTTAGGAAAAGCAATGAAAAACCTTAATTAAAATTTTGCTGCTCCCTGGACATCTGTTCCAGAGCGTTATATAAAATATTATAAATACACATTCATGTTTTATTTTAAACACATTAGTAATTGGGTTTTATGGGGCCACGGTGATTTATCAGGCCCAGGATTGCAGCACAGGAGACATGGATGTGCTCATGGATGAAATGCTGGGATGGCGGCACATGGATGTGCTCATGGATGAAATGCGGGGATGGCGGCACATGGATGTGCTCCTGGATGAAATGCTGGGATGGCAGCAAAGCTCTGGGAAAGGTTTTTGGCGAGGAAGCAGCTCAGCTTCCATCCCCCCAGTGCCTCTGGTGGCCCTGCCAGCCCCTCCATGGCTCTGCCTCTGCAAAAAGCACTCAAAAGTCCTGGAAATGGAGGGTATTCAGGGACAGGAATAACCCCCAGCAGTTTGGGTGGTTCCTGGTGCTCTGTAAAGGGCTGCCCAGAGAGGGGGTGGATTCCCCATCCCTGGAGGTTTTTAACCTGAGCTTGGCCGTGGCACTGAGTGCCATGATCTGGTAAAGGGACTGGAGTTGGCCCAGGGGTTGGACTTGATGACCTGGGAGGGCTTTTCCAACCCAATTGATTCCATGATTCTATGAAATCTGCTGTTCCCTGGAAAGCAGCTCCTCGGGATGTTTTTGTTACCTCCAGCCAGTCCAGCAATCCATGGAGAGCTCCAACCAGTGCTCCAACACTCAGAGACAATGCAGAGGAGGCTGTGAGGGCTCATCAGTCATTTATTCACCTGCTCTGGCTGATCCAACAGATGGAATTGTGTCTTTTTCAGAGACTTTTGAAAGAACATGCAGTGAGTTTAAAGATCCATAATCAAATCCTTCCTGATAACACAGTTCCCAGCAGAGCCCTGAATGATTTTGGGATGAAGTGTTTCCGAAGCTGCTCTGTGCTCACTGCACATCCTGTGACAAATGCAGTGCTAATTAATGGCAAGTCCCTCCTGGAACCTGCTCCCAGATTGTCTCATGCCCTTCAGTGGCCACCAGGAAGTTCAGCAGCACAGCCCCTGGAGCAGCTGCCTTGGGAATGCTGCATTTCCCAGTGTTTCCTGCCACGTCCCATCGCACTCCATGGGACACGGGGAGCAAGTCAGTCCTGCACAGGCTCTGTCACATCAGCTGCTTGTCCCATTTGGGACCTCCCCTGAGCTCCCACCCCTCTCTGTTCTCATGCTTCTTCCCTTCTGCACCATCTGCAGAGCTGTCTGTCACGCTGGCCTCTCCCAACCTGTGCACACACACAGAGCTTTCCAGCCCAGCAGCCGACATGGAAACAGCCTGATGTTGCCAACTCCCTGGATGAGGAGCATTCTGTCTGACACAAGCAGCCTCAGTGAGCCTGTTATCCACCCCAGTGCACAGGACACAGGGGGGATCCACACGCACAGCACACTCCGTGGAGCTCTGTCCTCATGGGTTTGCAGCCCTGAGATCCACCACAGCTAACTGGGAAACTGGAGCATCTCCAGTGCCCCCTGGAATTCCCACCCCAGAGGGCTGACCTGAAGGAGGAGTTTGCTGTGGGTGCAGACGATCTGTGGGACACCCTGGGCTCTTGCACAAGTGTCCAGTGCTGGACTTATGAATGAAACTGCCCAGAACGTGGTTCTTGCCCTTTGGTGGTCAGCAGTGGACCAAGGGTTGGACTTGATGATCTCAGAGGTCTTTTCCAACCCAACTGATTCTATGATTCTGTGATTCTATGAAATCACAAGTGGCTGTTGAGTTCCTGCCTCAAGCCAACGTGTGCCCCTGGCAGTGTCACCAGAGGCACTTTATTTAGTGTTATTACATTCTTTCACATTATTTCTTGGCCTCCTTTCTCAAATACTTTTGTAAGTCAGAGGCTGACTGACTGACTGACTGACCGAATGACTGAATGACTGACTGACTGACTTACTGATGGACTGACTGACGGACTGACTGACTGACTGACTGACTGACTGACTGATGGATTGACTTACTGATGGACTGACTGACGGACTGACTGACTGACTGACCAACCGACTGACTGACTGACTGACTGACTTCCCTGCGGGCAGCTTTGGAGGTGGTTGCCCACCCTCTGGGGGTTGATGCCACCACAGCATGCGCAGTGCACAGTGAGGGTGGAACTCCCCACTCATTTCCCCACCCCTGAGCCCTCAGGAGTTGGCACAGGAGGCTGGCTGGCCCCTGGCAGCAGGAGAGGCTCCTTCCCCGGGGCAGAACACGCCTTGTTTCACTCAGAGTGGACTTGGCAACCTGACCTACATTTTGGATGGCTCTGGTGCAGCAGACTGGAAACTCCAGATGAAGGGAAAGTGGGGCAGGCTTTTGTTGGATTACGGAAATGATTAGCATGAAACACGAGACTGTGTCTTACTTAATTGCATTAATTGAATGTTGCCCCATCACGGTTTGTATTCAAGATGCTGCCGGATATTGTATGGAAAAGAAGCACCCAGAGGGGAGCTGATGTTTTGTTTGGCAGGGAGAGAAAGGTCAGACTTTTTTTTTTCCACCATGGAAGCATAAGAATATCTCTCGAATGGGTCTGTACATTGGATGTTCCCACTAAAATTATCAGTGGTGTTTTCTACTCCTTCCTCCCGCGGTTCTTCCCGGAGTTTTCCCCCTGGGCAGTTCTGAGCAGGGAGGGAGGGAGGGACCCACACAGGGATTTCCAAAGGGCAGGATGTGACATCCTGAAGGGACAAACAAAAAGGGTATTTGGGACTCGGAGAGCCTCTTTTCTCCTCTCTTTGTTCCCAGCTGAGGAGGGGCTGGGGCTCAGCCCCGAGCGCCTGTGCCGGGCAAGGAGCCACAAGGGCTTCTCCAGGTGGATTTTCTGGCAGCATCCCCAGGCACTCCGGGAAAGGGGACACTTCATAGAGCCCTTCACGGCTCTTCTGTTTACATGCCCTGGGCTCGGGGTCACTCAGTGAAGGGCCAGGACACCGACACAGCCCTGCCAGGTCTCCAGCAGAAACACGGGAAGAATTCCAGGTGCCCTTGTGTTGGCATTCCCGTTCTGACAACTTCTGGGGCTGGGAAAACTCTTGGCTCAGAGTTGTGGACATCCACAGCACTGTGGCCCTTGGGGTCAGGTGGTGGGGCTGGGACCAGGCACAGTCCTTTGAGGAAGGGCTCTAATAGTCAATATCCAAATATTCTAATAGGCAAATATTCTAATATTCCAATTAATTCTGCTGTAGGATGGCAGGAAGGAGATGTAAGACAGGGGAGAAGGGAGGAAGGCTCTGACCAGCAGGCAGTGGTTTCCTCTGGGTCTGCTGGGCAGGAACACAGAGAGGTTTCCCCCAGAAAGCCATAACTGAGGTCCTGCTGGGGCCTGTTGGGGGTTGTCTGCAAAGAGGAATGGAATATTTCCCTTATGGTGAACCACAGGAGAAGGTTTCTGCATCCTGCTGCTCGCAGGGCTTATAAATAGAAGGAGGAAAGGAATGACCAGTTAACTGTTTGACCTCAGTTTGGGGGGAAGAGCCTCCCAGAAAAGCTCGGGAACTCACCCCATTAAGCATGCAGGAAAATGTCACAGGTCTGGCACCTTAATTATATGCTAATGACATCCTACCGGGAAGAAAAGCTTCAGATGTCTGGAAGGAAAACGCCCGACCGAGAAGGGCTGTGTGTGCTCACTGACAACTGTTCCCTCTTCCTCTTTGCCATTTTTTTAGCATTTGAAAAACAAAAGGAACGAAAAAAGCAGAGTGAATTGAAGATCCAGGTGAACCTTTGACATTTGTGTGGGATTTTCAGCCCCTGAGCACGAGCTGAAAACAAAACAAATCCTGCTGCAGGAGAGGTTTGTCAAACGTGCAGCCTCTCCATGACCCTTCTGTTCATGATGTTTTTCTGAGTCACTCGTAGCTAACATTGCAAATGGTCTTTACCCATCACCTTCTGGTGAACTTGTCTGCAAAATGCCTCCTATTTTCCTATCAATTTATTTGCTCCACACGGATAAAAAATTGGTTGAATATAAATACCGAGCAAATTTAATGAGTGTATACCCAGAAATGCACTTCAAGTGTCTGTTAGGATTCTTTCTACTTACCGGTTTGTTCAGATTATTATTTCCCAAGGACTTTGCATTACACCTGAATGCTTAGAGAACCCTCTGCTGAGAGCAGAAGCTACTGATGACACCTACTTGGAGAGTTTTGCTCATTCAGATTTACATCCATTCACTTGTGGTGCAATTATTGGGACTGAAATTATACCAAAACCCCCCAAACCAACCAACTAACCAAAGAAACAAACAATCAAACCAACCCCAAAAAACAGCCCGGGAAGGACAGCTGAATATTGATGGACAAAACCAAGACAACCAAAACACATGGAAATGCTGCAGACTGGAGATCACTACCAGAGCCATCCCACCCCCAGCAGGGCTGTCTCCACCTCTGGGCATTCCTGGGATCTGAGAAGAAGCTCCTGCTCAATGGAGATGAAAACAGAAAATGCAGTCACTGGGTCAGCCTGGCTTATAAAACTCTTTAGATTACCTTGTCACAGCGATGAGTGATGGGATGCACTAATCAAAGGGCTTGGGGTTTGAGTAGAGGGGAATGGAGAAGGTGCCACAAAGCCAAGCACCCTGTGTAAAAGCCACAGGATTGCTTAGGGAGTGATGTCCCTGATCCCCATTCCCTTTGCTGGTGCTGCAGCAGCTCCAGCTGCTCCATGTGCCCCCTCACACCCGTCCCAGATGAGCTCTGGGTCCAGAATGGATAATAATGTCATTGTGCCCACTTTTCCCTTGGCAGGACACACTGTGTGGCATTTACTCACTGCACTGCTGAGTTCCAAAAGCCCTCAGCTACCCCGGAGACTCTTTTCCTTCCCTGAAACTTGGCTGAAATACCCACCCAAAGCTACTGCAGGGAGAGGGGAATCAACAGGCAGACAGGCAAGCCCTTCTGTGTGAGTGAAAGCCAATAAATCACACAGGAGGACGTGGAACACATGCAAAGACTTTAGGAGAGACCCAAAGCTCTGTGTGTGACAAGGCAGTGCCATCAGCTTTCCTGAGAGCTGCTGAGGGGGCTCCCAAGAAGATTGCACCCCTTGTCTCACATCAGAGGGAGGCCCTGGGGCTGCTGCAGACAAAAGCTGAGCAGCCTGGAAGGAAGTTGCCTTGTTGTTCCCCCCTGACAGGGAGTCAACCCCAGGGAGCATCCAGCTGAAAGCTGTACATGTGCAACACACTCCCTTCTGCTAAGAAAACATCCAAGGCAGGGCAGCTTTCCTGCAGCTTGGAGGAGTTCCAGCAGGCTGCTGGAACGTGGTAGTGGCTGTGATCTCCAGAAGATCCCAGAGGGAAGGATGTGCTGCTGTCCCTGCTGACTGACACGTGGCACTCCACTGCACATTCCCTCGGGCTCCTCTCCATCCCCCCTCTGAGATTTCCTACCACAGCAAGCACAGAGACAGCAAACAATTATTTTGCTGTGAGATGCCAATTTATCTGTAATGCATCTAATTCTCTGCTTGTTCTCATTTCTTTTTCTCCAGGAAGGAAGGAAGAGAGTTACAGCTGTGCAAGGAATGATTGAATTAGTGAGCGGTTTCAAAGTTCACTCCAGCAAAAGACTCGGTGTTGGATCTTCCTTCTCTGCCACCACTGGCAATAATCCCCACATGTTTCAGTGGATTCAGGAGCAGAGCTCCAGAGCTGACACCTCAGACAGCACTGACCTAAGTCACCAGCCTGACCTAAGTCACCAGGAAATAGGAATGAGCCCCAAAGGAAAGCCAGACTTATCCCTTCAGGTTAAAGTGAGCAAAACACATGGACTAACCTGAACACAGCAGAGCAGAGAGAAGGAAAGGAATGCACAGCTCGATGCTGCTGAAAAGGAGGGAAGTTTGAGGCAAGTTTCACACAGCTTATTTGAAAATGTTGGCACTCTGCCGACTGTCCTGCAGTTTGCTCACAGGTGGGAGCACAGACACAGGCACAGCAGGAAATACAGAACTAGAGAATAGTGGAATTATTTGGGTTGGGAGGGACCTCAAAGCCCATCCAGTGCCACCCCCTGCCATGGGCAGGGACACTTCCCACTATCCCAGCGTGCTCCAACCTGGCCTGGGACACTCCCAGGGATGGGACAGCCACAGCTGCTCTGCCCAACCTGTGCCAGGGCCTGCCCACCCTCACAGCCAGCAATTCCTTCCCAGTATCCCATCTATCCCTGTGCTTTGTCCATGTGAAGCCATTCCCTGTGTCCTGTCCCTCCATCCCTTGTCCCCAGTCCCTCTCCAGCTCTCCTGGAGCCCCTTTAGGCTCTGGAAGGGGCTCTCAGGTGTCCCTGTGCAAGTGATGTCCCTGAGCCCTGACTCCAGCCCCCCAGCACGGGGTTAAATGAGCCCCTGGGGGTTAATGAGCCCCCGGGCCAGATGGAATGAACAGCCTGGGATTTACCAACAGGGACTTTCACAGCTAAGCCCCCCAGTGCCCTGCTCTGCCTGGCCTTGTGGGGAGATGCTTTAAGAAAAGGGAACAGCAGCCAGGAAGAGCTTGTGTGTTTGCAAATTGCTCCCAAGCCTTGTTAATCCCTGCTCAAATGCGAGGCTTTGTCAGCTTATCCCTCCTTTCTCAGCAGCCTCTCAGAAAAGCCCCGCTGGCCCGGTTTGATGCAGAGCTTTGCTTAGGCCAGGCTTAAAGCTCAACCAGTGGGAATGTCAGAGAACCCTCAGTTTTCAAGGCTTCCCCCTAAATCCGGCATTTCCCCTGGGTGTGTGCAGCTCCAGCTCGAGGCAGGATGCAGGAACGGGGGGGGTTTGAAACAGAAAACCAGGGAACAATTGCCATGTGAACAAGGCACAGCCCATTGTTGCTCACGCAGGAATCGCTGCGTGAAGTCGCTCAGTCCCGGGGTGGTTTTAAATAGATACTCAGTGGGTAGATGTTTTGGTTCTCTCGGGGCTGTCTGAGATTCCCCAGCAGTGTTAATTAGCTGGTGCTGAACCGAGTGCAGTTTGCCAGTCAAAATCCAGGCTGTGGGTTCCTTTCCTGGAGGATCAGAGAGACACTGAACACTAAATTGTGGTCTATTTATAAAATCTTTAAATGGGCGAGTTTTGTGTTTTCAACCTCCCTTTGCTTTGTAAAGGTGAGCTAAAGGGTTTGAGTTTCTGACAGATCCTGGGAATTTGCTTCTCAGTGTGGCTCCAGTGAATGTTTGCCACAGTTTATTACCTCTATAACATCCCATGTATCAGAAACAAAAGACAGATGTGAGTCCCCAACTACTCTCGAGGATAAAAAAATCTCTTTTCCAGGATTTTGAGGTTTTTGTCATAGAAACCATCACAGCAATGACAGCACATCATCCCCCAGCAACCTCAGGGAAGAGACTGACGAGCGTCCCACAGGCTCCTTTGTGGATCTGTCTTACCACTTTTGAGTCTGAGCAGAATTTATTCCACAAACCCACACCTCCCCCCCACAAGTGGCACAGCAGGGCAGTGGCAGTCCCAGCCAGCCTCCAAACTCATCGGGAGGAGCAAAGAGGCGAGCAAAGAAAGGCAAAGCCCCGCAGCACCACGTGGGGAAACCTCCAAGTCCTGAAGTGAGCGGAGCGAGCCGGAAAATCCTGCTGAGCAGCCCCGAAATCCCTGGTGGAGATGTGCCCTCTCCTGGCGTCCCTGGGAAAGCCGGGAGGGCCACAGGAGGCTGGAGGGACACACTTCTGCTGCCTAACTAAGCCAAATAGTCGGAATTATTAAAATCTTTAACGAAATAAGGCATGTTTTGCTATTCTTAAGATATTCCCCTGCCCTCTTCAGCATCACCTCAAGCCATGGATGTGGAGGAGCATCGTGGTCTTCCAAGAGCAGCTTGTCCAAGCCTGCCCTGGAGTCACTGCCCACCCTTCCATGTGAAACTCCCCCAGAAACATCCTCTCATAGCAAAACCATCCAGAGGGGGAAAAAAACTGCACGGAAAATGGTCCTGAGGTGTTTAAAGTGGAGCAGCTCCACTTTAAACAGAGGGGGATGTTCAGCAGCATTTGGGCACTTTTGGCAGAGCTAAACACTAAGTGAGAAAAGCAAAATGCATTTGTGTGTCTTTTAATTTCTTCTCTGGACCTTCTATTTGTCACCCTGAGAGACTTGGGAAGTTTTCTCTCGGTTTATGAAAGAGCTGGAACAAATCTTCTCTGCCATCCTGTGTAAGCACCAGGGATTAGGGGGAAAAATACATTTTCACAGCAGCAGAGAGTGAAAACAAGGAGATTTTGGCTGATTTATGTCCCAGCAGTAAACACAGAGCCTTGTACTGCAGAATTACACAGGTTTGGTCTCCTGGGGGGGCTGGGCTGGAGCTCCTGGTGGTTTAAAACCAAACATGATTGTGTTGCTGGGTTTATTTTCAAGCTGAGGACTCTCTGCTCCTCCAGCAGTGGGAGATGCACTCCAGAGCCAGAGATGTTTGTGTGTTTTCCAGGCCTGCTAATGTTGTATTTCTAACTCTGCAGACCAGAAAGGCTTGGAAGCAGCATCTGCCTGGCAGTGGGCAGGAACAGCATCTGGCTGTGCCAGAAACCCTCATACCAGCACCAGCACAGCTCCTGGGCAAGAACCGGGACATGGAAATACCTGGGCATGGAAATACCTGCCCATGGAAATACCTGGACATGGGAATACCTGGACATGGAAATACCTGGACATGGAAATAACTGCCCATGGGAATACCTGGACATGGGAATACCTGGACATGGAAATACCTGGGCATGGGAATACCTGCCCATGGAAATACCTGGACATGGAAATAACTGCCCATGGGAATACCTGGACATGGGAATACCTGGACATGGAAATACCTGGGCATGGGAATACCTGGACATGGAAATATCTGGGCATGGAAATATCTGGGCATGGAAATATCTGGGCATGGAAATACCTGGGCATGGGAATACCTGGACATGGAAATACCTGGACATGGGAATACCTGGACATGGGAATACCTGCACCTGAAGGGAAAAAAAAAACACCAAAAATTCCCCTGCAGGCCCCAGGCCCCAGGCCCCAGGAGATCATCCCAGCCAGTGGGGTGAGGTAAGGAAGTCTGGACAACAACTTTAATTGGTATTAATGTGAGTGAGCAATCCTGGGGCCACGGGGGTGTCACTGTGACTGAGCCAACAGGAGCTGCTGGCACCGGGTTTGTTGGAATGCCAAAGGAATCCACGGCACTCACAACACTTTGCAACTCGGTACTTCCTCCAAGAGGAGCCCAGCGTTCATTTCAAGGGTTTGAGCTTGGGAGAGGGAGTGGGATTGGGAGTGGGAATGGGATCAGGAGAGGGATAGGGAGCGGGAGTGAGAATGGGATCAGGATTTGGATAGGATCCGGAGCGGATTCGGACCAGGAGTGGGATCAGGAGCAGGAATGGGATCGGGACCAAGATTGGGATTGGGAGTGAGATTGGGATCGGGATCAGGACTGGGATAGGGATCGGGATCAGGACCAGGACCGGGACCGGGACCGGGACTGGGATCAGGATTGGGACCGGGATCGGGACCGATATCAGGACTGGGATCAGGAGCGGGAATGGGATCGGGAATGGGATCGGGATCAGGAAGGGGTTCGGGAATGGGAACGGGAACGGGAATGGGATCGGGATTGGGATCGGGATTGGGATCAAGATTGGGATCAGGACTGGGATCGGGAATGGGATCGGAATTGGGATCACGAGAGCGGGGAGAGGGGCGGGGCCCCGCTCCCGCTGTCCAATCAGCGCCGCGAGCGCCTCAGCCAATGGCCAGCCGGCCGAGGATTGATAAAGGCCGGCGGAGGACTGGTGAGCCGCAGTTCCGGGCGGGCTGAGGCGGGAGAGTATCAGGATGAGGGCGGGTAAGAACGTAGTTTAACCATCTCTTTGGGAGCTGCGCAGGTTGCAGCGGTGTTCGCGCGTGTGCCGTGCCGCGGGGAAGGTGCCAGGTGGCGGGACTGAACGGCTGTTGCTCTCCGGGTGGCTTTCCCTCAGAGGCCTTAGAATGCCAAGGCCTCTCCCTGTTCAGGGTTATGAGGCAAAGATTGCGGTAACTTGTTTTTTTTGGTGCCGAATTAATGCTTTTCGCGCTTCCTGTGTNGGAACGGGAATGGGATCGGGATTGGGATCGGGATTGGGATCAAGATTGGGATCAGGACTGGGATCGGGAATGGGATCGGAATTGGGATCACGAGAGCGGGGAGAGGGGCGGGGCCCCGCTCCCGCTGTCCAATCAGCGCCGCGAGCGCCTCAGCCAATGGCCAGCCGGCCGAGGATTGATAAAGGCCGGCGGAGGACTGGTGAGCCGCAGTTCCGGGCGGGCTGAGGCGGGAGAGTATCAGGATGAGGGCGGGTAAGAACGTAGTTTAACCATCTCTTTGGGAGCTGCGCAGGTTGCAGCGGTGTTCGCGCGTGTGCCGTGCCGCGGGGAAGGTGCCAGGTGGCGGGACTGAACGGCTGTTGCTCTCCGGGTGGCTTTCCCTCAGAGGCCTTAGAATGCCAAGGCCTCTCCCTGTTCAGGGTTATGAGGCAAAGATTGCGGTAACTTGGTTTTTTTGGTGCTGAATTAATGCTTTTCGCGCTTCCTGTGTGAATTTAGGTCCTCAGTCGGGGCTTCCCGTGGTGCTGTTGGAGTGCAGGAGCCCCACTGACTGCCATCTGGAGCACTCATTAATGATGATTAATGAGTTATTATGCAAATTGGCATTTAATGATATGAATTAGGGGACTGAATGTTTTCAGCTACCAGCCCCTAACCAATCCCAAACAAAAAAAACAAAACTAAACCACAAACTGCAACAAAATTAAAAAAAAAGAAACCACACACACACACAAGAAAAGGCATAAAAGGGATTAAAAATTGAGCCCCATTGGAAAACAATAAAGAGCCAACAAGTCCTCCAGGACCATCGAGACTAAATCGGAAGCAAAGAGTCCGACCCGGAAGTGAGGGCTGAGTTGCTGTTGCTGGGAGAGAGAATTCCTTAGGGATGCTCCTCAATGAACCAGGACTCTGCCCAGGCTCGGCGTTCCCACAGGTAGAAGCAGGAGTTGTAGTCCCAGTGAAGAGTTGGGGAGTGTTGCCCAGAGATGACGCTTTTGCTTCTGAACTACAGAAATAGTTGAGGTTCCCACAGAATCCTGCTGGGCTGTGGTTTTGGGGCAGGAATGTGGGAAAGTGGCACCTTCAGGGATAACAAGCGAAGTACAAGAAGAGCTAAGGATGGATTAGATGATGCACCTCGCCCTGCTGGGTAGGAAAGAGGTAGTAAGCCTAATATTTATTCTGCCTGTTTTGCTAGAAAAACATTGTAGAAACACTAGTTAATAACTTGTTCTGTTTTGGTTACTGGACCAAAGTCTTCTGACCAAAGTTTTCAGACCAAAGGCTTCTCATTATTGAAAATATTATGGAGTATGTACAAGAGACCAGTGGGGTATGAATCCTATCATTTAGATGTTTAAGTTAGATATAGCAGACTTAGAGCCAGGACTTTGTATGCTTGGAGCAGCTTGAGCAGCGACCACAGAAAAGTAAAGAATTGGTTAATATGTATAATAATTGTAACCGTGCCCTAGAATGTATAAAATGGCTTGCTTTGTATCCTCAGGTCGGGCTGGTGTGTCCAGTGAGAGCTGGCGGCTCCCAGGGCTGCAGTAAATACCTTTGCTGCTTAAAGATACATTGTCTAGAAGCAGTTCCTTCTTCTGAGATTTCTCAGCTTAATAGTTCTTTTCCTTGGAGCTCTCAGGATCATAATGGAATGCTGTTTNTAGAAACACTAGTTAATAACTTGTTCTGTTTTGGTTACTGGACCAAAGTCTTTGGACCAAAGTTTTCAGACCAAAGGCTTCTCATTATTGAAAATATTATGGAGTATGTACAAGAGACCAGTGGGGTATGAATCCTATCATTTAGATGTTTAAGTTAGATATAGCAGACTTAGAGCCAGGACTTTGTATGCTTGGAGCAGCTTGAGCAGCGACCACAGAAAAGTAAAGAATTGGTTAATATGTATAATAATTGTAACCGTGCCCTAGAATGTATAAAATGGCTTGCTTTGTATCCTCAGGTCGGGCTGGTGTGTCCAGTGAGAGCTGGCGGCTCCCAGGGCTGCAGTAAATACCTTTGCTGCTTAAAGATACATTGTCTAGAAGCAGTTCCTTCTTCTGAGATTTCTCAGCTTAATAGTTATTTTCCTTGGAGCTCTCAGGATCATAATGGAATGCTGTTTGTGTCCCACTGGGCAGGATAAGGGCTGTGACTGTGTTTGTCCTGCTCTCTGTGTGACACCCTGAAGTGCTCTGGGTTTTGTGGTCAGAGAAATTCCTTGATTTCTCCTGGAGAAAACCACCTGGCAGAGGCAGTTTGCCAAGGAGAGTGCTGGCAGCTCCACGTGCTCATCCCCAGCCTGGCAATATCCACAGGGAACACACTGGGCAAATATCACTGGATGGAACAAAACCACTTCGTGGGACAGGTTTTCTCCTGTGCAAATCAGTCCGTGGGCAGGGACTGAACTCTGGAAATCAGTTGGTGTTCCCCCAGAAAGCACAACTCCAATCAGCATTTATGTGCCCTCTGCTCATTATTCACCCAAAGCAAATGTTGGGTTGGTTTGGTGAATCTGAAATAGCTTTAAACCAAAATAAATCACGTTTTCTTCTTTTTTTTTTCTTTTTAGGTGGTGGAATTGCCTCTCTGGCTGCAGGGACTGTCAGGGCTGTTCCTGGCTGTGAGTTCATGTTCTTCTCTCTGGGGAACTGCAGACAGAAGGGGCGTCGTGTGGGGCACAAAGTGAGCAGAGGGGCAGGAGGAAAGCCCTGTGGGCAAAGGGACCTCCCTGTCATCACCAGGTACCTGGAGGGCACAGAGTGGGCACTTTGGGGGTCACACTGAGGTGGTGAGTGCAGAGTCTGGGGGTACAATCTGTGTTAATCCCAGGCTTCTGGAGTTCTTGTCCCTGAGGAAAGGGATGCACATCCAGGTGTGACCCACCTGTTAAAGCTTTCCGTGGGTTCTGCAGTTCCAGCTGAGGCCCTGGAAAACTCCAAACTTCATCCAAACAAAACTTTACCCAACTATCACCTTTTATTTTAAGGCATCTCTGAGAGCTATTGCTTGGGATTTAATTTCTGTGAGGGAAGATTTCCCTGGCTTTGATGCTGCTGAGGGATGATGTCCTGGGGCTGGAAGGGCAGGCATTTGGGGTGGGTGGGATGTTCCTGGGAGTGTGTGGGACTGCACTGCCTGCCCAGGGAAGCTCATCTACCCCTTGGAATTGTGAGGGACAAAAAGGATTTGTTTGGCTCATTCTTCCCTGCACAAACACCTTTGGGTAATTCCTGGGCAGGGCAGGAAGTCAGGGTTGTTTTAAGAGTCTTGTGCTGTCACACAGTTCCATGTCCAGGTTGCTCCTGGAAACAGCTTGGCAAAAATAAAATTAAAATGGTGTTTCCTGTTAGAAGATCAGTGTGTGATCAGAACTTGTGGATAAATTTAGCAACATCACTTCCCTGTGATAAACACAACTACAGGAAATGCAGGATTTATTTCCCAAAGGCTTCTCTGCAGCTGGGTAGTCTTTGCACTTTTCTTTCATTACAAGAATGGATTGCTGGCCCCTGTTTTATCCGCTCCAGCCAGGACAAGGTGGGACACAGATGGAGAGCCTGTCAGGGAACAGCCAGGGAGATCCAGGGCTTTGGCACATCAAGGATAATATCAGGTGAGGTGTGAGGGAGAAGTGGAAGAACAGGGATTGGTTTCCTTGTTTAGGTGCACCAGTGCTGATGAAAACACTGGAAAACAGATGGTGCTGAATGGATCTATGGATGGTTTGGGTAGTTGTTTTCCTTTGCTCAGAAGCCATGGCATAATCCTCTCCAGAGAGCAGAGAACTGCTCCAGGATAAGAGGGAATGTGGTCCCAGTCCAGCACTGCATCCATGGAAGGAGGGGAATAGCTTAGAGTAAGTGACCATACTTTTATTACACAGGAAAATGAAACCAAATAACCATGGACTGGCCTTTATTGATCAGCAGCACAAAGGGATCAGGGAGGAGAGGGGAGGTCACCGCTCCTCAGGCAGGAGGACGTTCTTCAGGACTGTTTTCATCTCGGGGCTGAGGCTCTTGGGGAAGGAGATGTCAAAGTAGATGAGGAGATCCCCCTTGCACTGGGGGTCCTGGAGCAGTGGCATTCCCTCCCCAGGAACCATCTTGCAGTACCTGGGGCTGCCAAGCAAAGGAAGGGGCTCAGAGAGCCATGGGATGGTCCCAACCATCCACCCTCATCTCCCTTCTGACTCCCACCCACCCACACCTGGCCCTCTCCCAGCAAAATGGCCCCACACCAGAGTCACCCACTGTGGGCATCCTCCTCCTCCTGCAGCCCCAGACTGGCTGGAAAAGGCTTTGGAGCACCCCAGTGCTTGGGAAGTGCCGAGCTCTTGCTGCAGGGGTTCCTCTGAGCGCCCACTCACCTCTGTGCTCCCCAAGATCCATGGAAAGGCCCCGTTTCCCCACGGCACTTACTCCACAATGTCGTTGATGGGGATGTTCAGCAGCCTCCCATCCAGTGTCCACACATCCAGGGTGCATCCAGTCAGTGCCTGCTGGGCACGGAGCGGCACCAGGAGCTGCTCCTGCGGCTCCAGGAGCCAAAGGTGGAGCTCTGTCCCCTCATTCCTCTCCTTACCTTTCCCAGGGGGATTGAGGCAACATAAATGAGGTTGTTGTCAGCTCTTTTGAACCTTGGGTGCAGCTTCTCCTGGACAACAAAGATGATGTCAGCTGGAATGACATTTGGGCCCTGAAATTGAGGGGGAAGAATGGATCCTGGAATCATGGAATTGCAGGTTGAGAGGGACAGTAAAGCTCATCCAGTTCCACCGCCCTTGCATGGATCTTCCACACCTTCCACACCTTCTACTGGACCAGGTTGCACCAAGCCCCATCCAACCTGGCCTTGGAAACCTGGAAATGATTTTACACAGGGAAAGCTGAGACAAATTCCTACTCTTTTGTTGCTGCTCTCAGCTGGCTATGGAGAAGGGAAAGGTATTTTCTCTTTTTAATAAACAAAGGAGTCTTTTATGAGACTCCTGCTTAGCCAAGGGAAATCAAACCTGGTTTCATGAGTACCAGGCAGAAAACCATCCCTCCCAATTACTGGTTTTAATCTAAGGAAAACCCAGGCAGGAATGGCTCCTCAGAGTGTTTATGAGCACAGGAATGCTGAATTGCTCCAGTGGTCATGCTGCCAAGTGCCCTCAGCAATGGGAAACCAGAACTTCATGTACTGGAAGAACTTTTTTCCATGGAGGTTGGCAAGGAACAGCTGCCCAGGGACAGCATGCAGTCTCCTCTGGAGACATTCCAAACCCACCTGGAACGTGTGTCACCTGATCCAGGTGGCCCTGCCTTGGCAGGGGGTTGGACTGGGTGATCTCCAGAGGTCCCTTCCAACCCTAAGAATCCCAGGATTCTGTGCTTACCTGGTCTCCTTCCTTCTCAAAGGTGACCCTGGTGCCACGCTTCCATCCCGGCTGCACGTCGATGGTCAGGATCTTATCCCTGATGGTGCTTGTCTGGCCATCCTCGTTCATCACCTGGGGAGGAACCGAGAGGGAGGCTCAGGAGGGCTCTGCTCCCTGGCACGAGGTGGTGGAGAACAGGGAAAGGATGGATTGTACTCTGTGGTGGGTTATATCATAGAACTGTGGGATCATTAAGGTTGGAAAAGCCCTCTAAGATCATGGAATCCACGTGTTCCCCAGCTCCACAAACCCCTGTCCCCAAGTGCCACATCCACACAGCTGTTAAATCTCTCCAGGCCTGGGGACAGCCTATTCAATGCCTGACCAGGCTTGCAGGGAAGAAATTTTCCCTCATATCCAACCTCAACCTCGCCGGCACAACTTGAGGATGTTTGCAGGAGAAACTCAGGGCTGGATCCAGGAGACTGGGACAGCAAGGGGGACTCAGGTTACTGAGGGGACAAAGGA
Source organism: Sakesphorus luctuosus (assembly GCA_013396695.1). Lineage (NCBI taxonomy): Eukaryota > Metazoa > Chordata > Aves > Passeriformes > Thamnophilidae > Sakesphorus > Sakesphorus luctuosus. Next base: position 648,021 of record VWZD01013280.1, read on the forward strand.
GACACTGGAATTGTGGGAGCCCAGAACATGCTGAGCTCCTTCTCCACCCATCTCCAAAACCAGCCCCTGCTTCCCATCTGCTCCCACATCACCTCCAGTGCTGAATTCCCTTTGCCGAGCCAGGACAGGAGGACACTGGTGTGGCTGCTGCTGGGTTTGGTGCATCCCACTCGAAGGGAAAGCCCATCCCAGAATCCACCCCCTCTCCCCATGGGCCCTACCCTTCGGGAGATCTTGATCTTCTTGGTGCAGCCATGGAACAGATCCTCGAGGGACACGTAGAGGTCCCGGATGACTGGGGGGTCCTTCCGGAGCGCCCCTCGGCCCCGGGGCCCTCCGAAGGGTGGGAGCACCTCCGAGCCATCCTCGGCAAAGAACTCTGCAGGAGGGAGCACAGGGGTGGCCCCTCATCGGGTCACAGCTGGGGGGTCCTCTGGGGTCTTCACCTCCCATCTTCTCCCACCCAGAACCACCTGAAGTGGTTGTTTCCGGGAGTGTTTCCACCTCACTTTGTGTTTATGGCAGCTTTGCCTCCCTAATCCCTGTTTTGGTGGGAATCCTCGTAGGAGAAGGTCACAGGAGCAGCTGGGGAGAGCTGACAGCCTGAACATGCATCTCCAGCCTCTCTGTCCCCCAGGATCAACCTCCAAGTTGGGATCTGAGCTCCAAGCACCAGAGGGGTCCCAGAGCAGATGGGCAGGGAAATGTCTCTGGGAAGCTTAAAGCTCCAAGTATGGAATTGCAGCAGCCACAGAGGAGGACACCCCCAAACCCCCCTGACATACCTGCAAAGGGGTTGTCCCCACCAAAGAACTCCTTGAAGACTTTCTCAGGGTTGTTGTGGAACACGTATCCCACACTCCAGGGGTTGTCGCTGGCAAGCTCCAAGGGGATGCCACCTTTCAGCCCCTCTTCTCCAAACTTGTCATAGATGCCTTTCTTCATAGCTTAGGGAACAAGGAGGGGTCAGGAAAGGCTTTGCTGGGGGAGAGGCCCGGCCTGAGATCCGGGTTGGGCTTGGGTGGAGGCAGGACAAGTGGGTTCCCAGCAACAGGTGGGATGGGCTCTGGAGCGTGTGCTGGACTGTGGGTCACAACTGGGGGCACCTCCCCAGGTGGTGGTGATTTGTAATTCCCCCGGGATTGGCAGATTCCCACAGGGATTCACACCCACTCCAGCCCCTCCTGCCCCTGAAACCCACGGAGGGGAGCCCTGTGGCACTTACGGTCGCTGAGCACGTCGTAGGCCTCTGCCAGCTGCCGGAACCGCGGGGGCCCCCAGGGCTCCCTGCACTTGAGGGGGTGGTACTGCAGGGCCAGGCGCCGATAGCTGCGGGCACGGCAGGGAGGGGAGCGCCCTGAAACCACCTCATTGCACTCTGCCACGGCAGGGACACCTCCTGCTGCTATCCCTGCTGCTCCAGCCTGGCCTGGGCCACCCCCAGGGATGGGGCAGCCACAGCTGCTCTGCCCAACCTGTGCCAGGGCCTGCCCACCCTCCCAGCCAGCAATTCCTTCCCAATATCCCATCTATCCCTGTGCTTTGTCCATGTAAAGCTATTCCCTTGTCCTGTCTCTCCCTCCCTTGTCCCCAGTCCCTCTCCAGCTCTCCTGGAGCCCCTTTGGGCCCTGGAAGGGGCTCTCGGGTCTCCCTGGACCCTTCTCTTCTCCAGGTGACCCCCCCCAGCTCTCCCAGCCCAGAGGGGTCCAGCCCTGTGGCCCCTCCGTGGGGGACAGCACAGCCCCATCCCCACATTCCGCCCCTCACAGCCTGCCCGGTCCCACCGTGGGGCGCAGGGGGAGGCCAAGGGCAGCCCCCGGGGGCCGGCCCCACTCCCACCGCCCTCCCCGGGGACTCAGCCCGCCCCGGGGGTCTCCCCGCGGTCCCGGGGGGGTCTCTCACGCCTTCTTGATGTCATCGGCGGTGGCCCCGCGGTCCAGCTCCAACACGGCGTAGTAGTCCAGGCCCATGGCGTCCCGTTGCTATGGCGACCGCGGCACTTCCTGTCCTCGCCGCGCGGGGCATCACGGGAGCTGTAGTTCTCTCCCTCCCATCCGCGTTTCCCCCTCCCTTCTCCCCCTCAATCCCTCTCCTCATCCCTTTTTCTTATAAACCACCCCTATTTTCTTGAAAAATTCCTTTCTCACACCGGTGTTACCAAAGCAGCCGCTTTATTTCACTCCATACTGTGACACAGTCACTTACAGCACACACCACCCACCCTCCCAATTATTGATTCCCACCCTCCACATAGCACTGAAAAAAACCCAAAACAACACTCTTGCAACACAAGATCCTCTCTAAACTAAAATTTGATCCCAGTTGTGTCATAGGAAGAAACACTACCTGCCACCAAAACACTCTGCATAGAGCCTGGTCACCACAACAGCCTCAAACTTGTACATTCTCATCCCAGGAAAATCAGCTTGGAAGAGACATTCTGACACCTTTCTCCACTATTTGGCCCCTTCAGACACTCAAAGGTCAGCAAGTTGGTATCTCCTCACTATCCCATCTCTGCAGCATGTGTAGATCTCCTTCTCCCAAGAAGCCACCTGAGGAAGAGGGAAAAAAGCAGCTTTTACACAAGTGACACTCCCAAGTAAAATCTTGCTTTTTCCCTTAGGATCTTTCCAGGATCCTTAATCCAGAGTTTTTATAGAAACACAGCTCTGCCAGAGCCACTCCAACTCCATGATGGAGATAAAGCCAGGGAATACCACAGAGGATTTGCTAATGCAATATACTGGGAATATTCAGGTAGAAACCCCAAGGATAAGCTCAGAATGTCAACTGTGAAGGGCCGTGGTGAGGCCAGGGCAGCTTTCCCAGTCCTGGGATACACCACATTGCTCACCCTGTACACGGGGTCACAGTCGGCCTCGGTGAGATCCAGGACATAATCCAGGTCTTGCTGGAGGATGAAGCAGGTGCCATCCCCTGGAAGGGGAAAGAAGCTCCTAATTACAGCAGTTCCAGTGGGAAAAGGAGCACAGGATTTCTCCCAGCACAGCACTGGGATTACCTTGGCTGGCAATAAATCCATCCCGGTATGGGAGGAGGGAAAGCACGGGCGCTCCCGACCTGTGGATGACCTGGATGGGAGTGCTGGGAAAAGGAGCAGAAACAAGGGATGAGGATTATTTCCCAGAGAAAGAGAGACTGCCCCTGGAATAACCTGGAGCAACCTGGGATAGTGGGAGGTGTCCCTGCCCATGGCAGGGGTGGCACTGGGAGGGCTTTGAGGTCCCTCCCAATCAAACCATTCCAAGATTCTCAGGGAACACCCATAAAACTCCACAGCTCAGTTCCAGCCCTACACTGGAATGAGGATCAGGATCCTACAAAGACTCTCAGGTGAAGGAAAGGAAGGGGCTATGCTTTCTTTTTTGGGGAGGAATATTGATGTTAAGAAGTTATCTGCTAAATTTATCTACATTTATTGTGTGCTTGAATTATGTATATATATAAAATCATACACCTATTTCTATAATTTAATATGCACAACACATTAACATAATTATATAACACTGTAATTGTAATAGATAAATAATAATATACAGTGAATAACAAGAAATTATAGTTATCAGTATTATATATGTTATATATAAAATTATTTTTATAACTCTTGATACTATAATAATACACATTATCATTCACATATTATGTATTATTTGTAATATATCACTATAATGAATAGTCACATATATATATATAAAAACAATAATCCGCAAGGTGAGGCTATTCCAAGAGGATCCTTTGTTACAGATCAAGAAGGAAAAGCTTTTCAGGAACTAAGGAATTTGCCTGGAGCCTGTAGTCTCTTGGGAGAACATCCCCTTAAACCACGCACCTGAGCAGCAGGAGCCTCTCCAATGTTTGCCCAAAGAAAGAACTGGCTGCCAGAGGCTCTGGAGCTCTTGGGATGCACCCCTTGGAAGTGGCACTGCCAGCCCCTCCATGTGGCTCTCTGCCCACCAAAACTCTGGCTGTTTAAAGCCCTGCAGCCCCAGGCACTCACTCACTTTGTGTTCCTCACATCCAGCTGGTAGATGTTCCCATCCTGAGTCCCTGCCAGGATAGAGGTGCTCGACAGGAACGTGCAGCAGTTGAAGGCGTCGGATCCCACAAAGAGGAACAGCTGAAAATTTGGGAACACTCAAGTGTCAGACCCCTGGGACACCCAGGAGGGGCAGGCAGTCACTGCTGTAAGTTTTAAACACTCTGCTCCTGTTCCCAGGTTCAGTGTGAGCAATGCTGACTACCCACACAAAATCCAGCCAGGAGGAGGGAGGGAAGGCATCCCCTTGTTGTTTCAGGCTTTGGCCTCCTCCAGGGAACACACACAGAGGGGTCACTTCAGTGCAGCCCCAAGGGCAGCAGAGCAGCCCTTCCCTGTCCCTGTCTGTGTGAAGCCCAGTGGGAAATGGAGCTCCCTGTGTTTCTCCAGGCTCAGTTCTCCCCCCAGTGCTGGCACTCCCCGGTCCTTACCGGCTGCCGGCTCTGCAGTCCCACTCCCTGCAGCTTCCTGTCCTCCCGTGCCAGCAGCAGGACTTTCCCTTCTGTCCCCACCTCACGCTCACCTGATGAAAAACAACAGGTCATTCCAGCACCAGATCTTGTCGGGGTCAAATCCTGAAAGACTGGGTCACTCCCACTGAGCTTGGGGCGACATTCCTGCAGATCCCAAGTCTCCAGGAGAGATGGTAACCAAGCAGGGCTCAGTTTAACCACTTGAGCCTTGGCAAGGCTCAATTCCTGCCCACTGAGTGCTCTGCTCCCTTCCCACGGGCACGGAGCAGTGTCCACACACTCACCATTCCTGGTGGCAAACCTGAGCAGGTTGGGAAGGGAAAGGAGGGGAATTTTCCGAGGAAGAGCCTTACTGGGAGGTGTCTCGGGCGTGCCCAGGTTGAGGGAGTCGTCGGCAGTGCCCACGGCGATCACATTGATGGGGCAGCCGCAGTCGGCGATGACGCCCAGACAGGCGGATTTCCCGCAGTCCCAGAGCCAGGCAGTGCCATCCCTGGAGCAGGAGAGGACATTCCTGCCCCGATCCACAATGGCAGTGTCCAAAATACCTGCGTGGAAGCAAAGGCTGTGTTCAGGCAGACACAAAAACACCTTGTTTCCCAGGCTGACATCAACACCCCACGACACCGTTCCCAGTGACACCAGTGACACCAGTCACACACAGCCAAGGGGTGCAGCTGGGAAAAGGGGAAGGAAGCAGCTCCCAGGAAAACTGACAGGTGGCCAAAGGGGAAGGAAGCAGCTCCCAGGAAAACTGACAAAGTGGGAGGCACCACTTGGCACACAAGGAAGATTTTATCCATCAAGTGACCAGCAACATCTCAGGCTGAGCCAACACCTCACAAAATGAGCCTAATTTGGGCAGAAACAGCCTGGCACATATAAATGTTCCCAAGTTCATCCCTGGATAAGCCCAAAAGCAGCATCCATGTTATCCAGCTACAGCAACACCCAAAGCAGTTTCTGCAGGTGCTGAGATCCCTTAACTGCTTTATTTTGCCATGGGCTGTCAAATCTGGATGTGAAAAATGGCACAGTTGGTTTTCAGCAGGGAACAGTCAGGGGGTCAGAGGATTTAACTGACACATTCCCTACAGGAACAGTCACTAAACATGCCAAGCTCAAATGCCAAGATGAGCCAAGCTCAAATGCCAGGATGAGCCAGGCAAACTGACTGCAGCAGTCTGGACTGGAGATAAGGCAAGTCCACACTAAACTGCTGCATGATTTTCTGGGCAAGAAGAAAACCAAAGAAAATCCAAGAGGAAGAGGCTCTGGAGCTACTGAGGGTGAGCAGGAGGATGTGGGTGCCAGCAGGAGGCATTCTCAGAGCAGGCAGCAAAGCTCTTGGAAGCAGGCAGGAGCTCTGGAGAGCTGAGACTGCCCTGGAGGAGCAGAATCCCTGTGCCTCCACCTCTGGCACTTGCAAAAGGCTAATGGATTGCACCCTCTTTTTAAATTAATTAATGAAGAAAAACCAGTTGGAGAGAGAAAGAAGGTTTTTCTATGACAAACAACTCCCAACCTTTTTATTGAAGTTCTGGGAGCTTATAAAAGGTACTGAACATCAGCCCTGAGGTGCAGGGCAAGTCCACACACAGCAGATGAAGCATTTTAAGGGCTCTGTACCTCCTTTGTGACCTTTAAATGTCACTGCACAGCTGGCATCCTCTGCTGACCAGACCTTTAGCTGGGCATCCATTCCCCCACTCAGAACCACGAGGCCAGATGGGAAAAACCTGCAACAATTCACATCATACACATGGCCTTCCAAAAGTCTCTGGAAAAACAAAGAACTGTGTGCTAGTTCCATTGTTATCACCTCCATGCCATGCCAAGCAATCTGGGAAAGCTGGAATTCTCACTTGGGCAAGAGGATTCAGCTCAGACCCTCTGGGTTTGTGTTGCTGGAATGGGCTTGTCTCAGTTTGAGGGGCAGAGGTGACAGGTACACTTTGGGCCTCTAATTATGTAGCAAAGGACACTAAATTTGCTTCTAATTACAGGTTCAGTGTCTTTATCCTCTGCCCAACAAGGAGCTGAAGGTCAGGCTGCACAAGAGGCACTTCCACCAGGAAGGGAGACAGGCAGGATGTGCTTAATCCAGCTCAGAAATATTTTCTAATAATTTTTAATTAACTTTTATAATTTCTTTACTAATCTAATAATTTATAATCTTCTTTAATAGTTTCTTTTTTAATAATCTTCTCTACTGAAGAGCAAATTCAGTGCTTGTACCACACAGGTCAGTGACTTGCTGCACTCTCTGTTATTCCATGTTCACCCTGGCACTCCTGTCTGGATTGCTGAGCAACTTCCCTTGGGAGAGGACACCCTTCCCAAAGGAACTGACTTAAAGCCTCTAAGATGGCAAATCTCCATCATCTTTTCATTCAAAAGCCAGATTATTCAGAGTATTCCCAGGGTGTGAACAGCCTGACCAAGGGACTTGAGGGACATCCCACCCAACAGCAAAGACCAAAGCCAGATCTCTTACTCTTATTTCTCCATTGGCAGCCTGCCAGATTTTCATGGTCCCGTCTGTGCTGGTGGACACACCCAGTCCGCCACCACTGGAAATATCCAGGCAGGTAACCTGCAGGAGGGGAAAGCACCAAAAATGAGCTTTATAGGGAGGTTTCTGCTCCCAGGAAAGAGCATTGGAAGAGAGGGAGGCCTCGGAGAAGGGACTGGGCTGGTTTCACGTGATGGAGGTGGGATAGAACAGGAAGGGGAATGTCCTGATTGTTTCCACAGGGATTCCAGGGATATTCAGGTGGTGCAGGGTGAGCATTCCCATGTGGATTGTCCCTGTCCTGTACTTTTGTCCCTGTTAGTGTCCTTATTCCATGCTGTTCCCAGTGAATTGTTCCCTGTTTTTCTCTTTACCTTCTGTGCCTCCCACTCCCCCCTCCAAGGTCCAAGGTGTTTCCCTGGGAACACAGAACTGGGCAATACCATTCCTACACCCCAATTCCATCTCCATCCCCACCCCTCCCACACAAATCCATGCTCCAGGCCCCCCGCAGTGTGAGGACACCCCCAGGGATTCCCCTCCCACCTCCCAGGGACACTCACGCTTTTCTGATGAATCCTGGGAAAAGTTGTGTACGGGGCCAGGAACTTCGTGGACACATTTTCGTGAGGACAAGAAATGAGGATGCTTTTCTGAGGGAGGAAAGAGGGAAAAAAGGAGTAAGAGGTGCTGAAACAGAGGCTGCTGAGGGAGAGCTGTGAGCTGGAGCCAGCTGGGGGATCATCCCAGAGCCTGGAAAATGATGGAAAGGTCAGTGTGGGGCTGTTTTTCCTGGGATGCAGGTGCGAAGGGATGGCAGGCAGGACACAGCACAGCCCTGTGGGATGTCAGGAATGCAGGGCCCAGGGGCAGCTCTGGGCTGGCAGAGTGTCCCCCCCGGGTGTCCCCCTCCCCCTGTCCCTGGCACCTTGGTGACTTCCCCGACCAGGAATCCCTCGGAGGCCGCGATGTCCGGGACGCCCTGGGAGCGGAGCCCGCGCCGGGTGACGCTGCCGTACAGGGTGGGCTTCCCTGGGGGCACAGCCAGCCCTGAGACCCCCAGCACAGAGCCCTCTCCCCTGCCCTGACCCACAGGGACCCCACACACCCAGCCCTGACCCACGGGAACCCCACAAAACACCCCCAGCCCCTCCAAATTCACAGGGATCCCCCCAAACACACAGGGATCCCCCTCCAAACCCACAGGG
>VWZD01013280.1:670016-715357 GCA_013396695.1 Sakesphorus luctuosus
GGGTCTGAGATCACCCTCTTTATCCTCCCCGACACCCACCCACCCTCCTGGGGGTCTCAGGGGTTCTGCTTTCCCCCTCCCCAGAGCCAGGGGCAGTTGCTGATTCACTGATCCCATCCCCTCTGGTTTTTGGGGGGCCAGAGCCACAACCCACAGTGTTTCTTTCCCGTGTAAATCCAGCGTTTTCCCATAATGGAGCTCTGCCTTGGCAGAGCCACGCTCGGAATATTTAATTCAGGCAGGGAGGTTTTTTCTTCCCTGCCTCTGGAATGACAAACCCTCAGCCCGAGCGCTGTCTCCTCCCTCCCCAGCGGAAGGCAAGGCCTCTGTCTCCATTACTGCATTCCGGGGCCTTCCCTTGAAAGAGTTTTCTGAAAAAAAAAAATGAGAAAGCAGCTCCTTTATCAGCTGCTTTGTGCAACGCTGGGCAGATACCGAGCGATCTTTGGCTTAATGAGGAGGTGCAGAAATATTTCTGTCTCAGGGCGGGGTATTTGCTCCCTCAGCCACCTTTGCTCTCTGTGTGGGAGATGATGAAATACTGGGATGGTTTTTTTTTTTGGTCCAAATGACTTATATTTGGTGTTTCCTCCCTCCTGTGGATGAGCTTGGTGATAAAGCTGTAATTGACATTATTTACCTATGCATTGTCCGTTTCCTTTAGGCTGTTCCTTTAATCCTTCTTTTTTATTTTGTGGGTTTGGGGTTGCTCTTCTTCATGTCAGGGATTTGGGGAGCACAAGTTCAGCTCAGGTATTTATTATTTTTCTGGGCTCAGTGAGGTGCTGTTTGGCCAGCCATTTTAGGAGGATTTTGGAAGAGGGTCATGTGTAGGAAATGCTGATTTGTTGTCAGGGTTTTTGTTTGTTTGTTTGTTTGTTTTCCCAGGTGTTTGATAACAGGAATTCCAAGTATTTCCAAAATGCTTGGCTTGTTTTGCTGCATTTCTGAGCTTCAGTATCCTGAAGCTTTTCCTCCATGGAAGGCTGTGGCTCCTGGTGCAGATTTTAAAGCCCAGCAGCTCCTTTACACGTGGATCCTCCTCCCTTGCAGCAGACATAACATCAGATATCTCCTTCCTGCGGGAATTTTTTCCCTCTCAGCTCCCCGTCTGTGTTTAATTCCTGGCCATGCCATCGAATCTGGGGAGGAGAGAAGGGACTGTGGGTGCAGGATGCTCCTGGCTGGATCTCCATCCCTTGGCTGTGCTCAGGGGTGGGTGGGGGCTCTTTGAATGGAGGCCTGGCCAGCAGCTGCGGCCCTGCCTTTGTCTGGGATCCTGGGATTCTGGGATCCTGGGAATGGGATGGCTGCTCCATGCCCGTGGATGCCGTGGGTGCTGCAGCGTGGGCACCTTCCAGCACGGAGCTCCGGGATGGAGACACAGCAATTCCTGAATCCCCTCTCCTCACATGGCTCTGCTATGATGTCATTCCCTGACAGTTTTTATTTTTTTTACTGCCCACAAGGTGCACGGCTCCCATTCCAAATCCCTCCTGGAAGAATAAACGCCCTGGTAATGCTGGGAAATAACTGTGGGAGAATCTCTGGTGCTGCAGGAAAGGGACCTGCTGTGGCTGCAACATCATCCCTGTCCAGCCAGGAGAACCTTCCCCTCCTCTCTTTCCATCTCTTTATTTATTGTGTCCAGCCAGGAGAACCTTCCCCTCCTCTCTTTCCTTCTCCTATTTTTTATTGTGTCCAGCCAGGAGAACCTTTCCCTTCTCTCTCTCCATCTCTTTATTTTTTTCTGTGTCCAGCCAGGAGAACCTTTCCCTCCTCTCTCTCCATCTCTTTATTTTTTATTGTGTCCAGCCTGGACAACCTTTCCCTCCTCTCTCTCCATCTCTTTATTTTTTCTGTGTCCAGCCAGGAGAACCTTTCCCTCCTCTCTCTCCATCTATCTATTTGTTATTGTGTCCACCCAGGAGAACCTTTCCCTCCTCTTTTTCCATCCTTTTATGTTTTTCTGTGTCCAGCCAGGAGAACCTTTCCCTCCTCTCTCTCCATCTCTTTATTTTTTATTGTGTCCAGCCTGGACAACCTTTCCCTCCTCTCTCTCCATCTCTTTATTTTTTCTGTGTCCAGCCAGGAGAACCTTCCCCTCCTCTCTCTCCATCTATCTATTTTTTATTGTGTCCACCCAGGAGAACCTTTCCCTCCTCTTTTTCCATCCTTTTATGTTTTTCTGTGTCCAGCCAGGAGAACCTTTCCCTCCTCTCTCTCCATCTCTTTATTTTTTATTGTGTCCAGCCTGGACAACCTTTCCCTCCTCTCTCTCCATCTCTTTATTTTTTCTGTGTCCAGCCAGGAGAACCTTTCCCTCCTCTCTCTCCATCTATCTATTTGTTATTGTGTCCACCCAGGAGAACCTTTCCCTCCTCTTTTTCCATCCTTTTATGTTTTTCTGTGTCCAGCCAGGAGAACCTTTCCCTCCTCTCTCTCCATCTCTTTAGTCTGTCCAGCCAACCTTTCCCTCCTCTCTTTCCTTCTATTTTTTTCTGTGTCCAGCCAGGAGAACCTTTCCCTCTTCTCTCTCCATCTCTATTTTTTTCTGTGTCCAGCCAGGAGAACCTTTCCCTCCTCTCTCTCCATCTCTCTATTTTTTAGTGTGTCCAGCCAACCTTTCCCTCCTCTCTCCCCATCTCTTTATTTTTTTAACTTCCACCAGCACTCCCCTTAATTGAATTACTCTTCTCAATGATTGAAGATTACACAGAGTGTAGCAGTTTTCAATATGCTAATCTTCACTGAAAAGGCAGGGAGGGCTCTGTGCTGAGGGATTAGACAGAGCTATTGTGTGTGGGGAAGTGTGTTTCTTACTGCCTTTGATCTGCTTTTATCAGGTGGTTTTTATCAGCCCTAATACCTCGAGTTTGAGGAATTCTGGTTTCTGGGTCACACCAGTTAATGTACACATCACCTACACTGAGGGAACTTGCAGAAAATACATTCAAATATTCAAATATTAATAACTTCTTCAGTTCTGTCTTGCATAGGAGCACCTCTACTCCTTAATAAATGGATTTTTTTGGATTGAGTGGGCAGAACTGGAGTGCAACAGAAGTGTTTGTCCATCACTTGAGTTTGTGCTGCAGCTTCCATTGGTGTCTGAAGGGCATCAGTGTGTCCACAAAGCAGGAGAACTCCCTGTTGTCTCTCTCTGGCATTTCTGCATATTTGGGGTTGTATTTGGACTGAGTGAATCTCCCAGGTGTTTCTTGGGCACATGTGGAATATCAGCAATGCATCCCAGCAAGGGGAAAGTTAGGAAACACCAGCATGGATGAACCAGGAGCTCCTGGACCACCTCAGACCCAGCAGGGAATTCCACAGAGGGTGTGGAAGCAGGGACAGGTAGGGCAGCCTGGGAGGAATGCACAGGAATTGCTGGGAGAAGGGAAGGCTCCAGGGAGAGCTGAGAGTGCTTTCCAGTGCCTAAAGGAGCTCCAGGAGAGCTGAGAGCCCCTTCCAGAGCCTGAAGGAGCTCCAGGGCCTAAAGGAGCTCCAGGGACACCTGAGAGCCCCTTCCAGAGCCTAAAGGAGTTCCAGGAGACCTGAGAGCATCTTCCAGTGCCTAAAGAAGCTCCAGGGAGACCTGAGAGCCTGAAGGAGCTCCAGGGAGACCTGAGAGCGCCTTCCAGGGCCTAAAGGAGCTCCAGGAGACTGAGAGCCCCTTCCAGAGCATAAAGGAGCTCCAGGGACAGCTGAGAGCCCCTTCCAGGGCCTAAAGGAGCTCCAGGAGAGATGGAGAGGGACAGGACAAGGGGAGTCGCTTCACATGGACAAAGCCCAGGGTTAGATGGGATATGGATAAGGAATTCCTGGCTGGGAGGGTGGGCAGGCCCTGGCACAGGTTGGGCAGAGCAGCTGTGGCTGCCCCATCCCTGGGAGTGTCCCAGGCCAGGTTGGAGCATCCTGGGATGGTGGGAGGTGTCCCTGCCCATGGCAGGGGTGGAGCTGTGACCAGATGGTGTCTTGGTCCCTCCTCGCTGTCCCAAGGACCTTGAACTCCACCATTTCTCTTTTTCTCCCTCTCTGACAACTCCCTTCCTGCAGCAGTGTCTGTCACAGGAAAGGCTTTGGTGTTTTCTGGTGCCTGTTCTCGTGGTGCCTTTTGATCCCTGGCTATTTGTGGAAGCCTCTGAAGGAGCTGGGTCTGTTCTTGAAAGGAGGGATAGCTGTGCCTTTCTGCACTCTGGCGTCTTTTCCTGTCTGCATCTGAGAAGTAATCTGGGATTTTAACCAAATGATCATCTTTTCCCTTGATGTGGGAGAATGGATTTTATTCCTGCAGCTGCTGAGGGGGGTGGTGGTGCCTGAGGTTTGATCCAGGATCTGCAGAGCCAAGGCCTGGAGGTTTTGGTGGGGATGTAAATGGGAGTGATGGAGAAACAAAGGTGAGGCAGCTCATTTGGGGCCACCTGAGCAGAGGAGGGAGCACTTGGGAATTACCAGAACCAACAGGCTCAGCTTCACTGGTGGTTAAAAATCCATCTCCTGTAACCAGTTTGTGAGGAAAGAGCTGCCTTCTTGTTACCTGGTAATTTAGCCCAGATGTTTAAAGGCATTTTGTTGCATTTGTGCACATTCAGTGCTCACTGTTGTGCTCACTAATGAGCATAAAACCCCAAACTAACCACCCCAAACGAGCCAACTAAACCCCTCAGTGCCTTGGAATGTGGCTCAGAGGAATCACGTTCTCTGGCTCAGCACCACCAAATCTGTCAGATCAACCTCCAGGATTCACCTGTGGGCCCTATTCCTTTATGATACAGAAACCTTTCTGGAAGGGAATGGGAATGCTGATCCTGGTCTGGAGCAGGGAAAAGACCTCAGAGGTCGGTCAGGGGTGTGACTCGATGATCCTGGAGGTGTTCCCACCCCAGATGATCCTTTGATTCTCTGATTCTATTTGGAAAATTAACTGATGTAATCAAAGTGATTATGGGTTTGACACATCAATGTAAATTATTTATGGAAGGAGCTTAAATGAAAAATGAGTGTCTTGGCAAACAAACAGCAGCCAAAATGAGGACTTGCAGTGAAAGTAGAATTTTTCAGACCCCTTTGCTTGGTTTATTTACTGAGCTGAAAAGCTAAATGGATTCTTTGTCTTCCCCTCAGCATAAACCAAACTCATACAGAAAGGCCCAGGGACAGTGAGCAGTTGAATCAATTATTTCACATCAAGTATTTTCCTTTTGTGTCCAGACTATGATGGGCTAAATATGTTTTGGAATATTGCAGTGATATTAACTGGGGAAAAAATGACTTTTTATGTGTTTTAGTACTCTTTAACTCTTACCCAAATCACAAGGAAATAAGATAAACTGGAAAGCAAATATTATGTGAAACTGAATGTAAATAAATTCGCGTCCTCAGTGTGAGCTCTGAGCTGTCGAGCCCCTTGCTGCTTCTGGCTGCCTCCTGTTGAGTCTGGAAAAAGGAATTCAGCCTTCCAGTTGGGAAGGAAGTCCTTATTCAGCTGTCCAGCTCAATGCTGCATTTGTTTCATTGGAGTTCTTAGAGTGAGGGTGGAATTTTGCTTTTTTTGTTCACCATTACCTTGTCCTTTCTGGTGGAAATCCGGGATGGGTCCGTCCTGCAGGAATGCCAGGGGAAATTGAAGTGGGATATCAGGGAGAAATTCTTTGCAGAGAGAGTGCTCAGGGATTGGAATGGGCTGCCCAGGGAGGGGGTGGATTCCCCATCCCTGGAGGTTTTTCAGCTGAGCTTGGCCGTGGCACTGAGTGCCATGATCTGGTGACGGGACTGGAGTTGGCCCAAGGGTTGGACTTGATGATCTCGGAGGTCTTTTCCAACCCAGTCCATTCTGTGACTCTATGGATGTGGCACTGAGTGAGAATCCACCACATCTTGATCCAACCCTACTGTGATCACCAGCCCAGGGCACTCCGTGCCCTGGGCTGGTGATCACAGTGGGGTTGGATCAAGGGTTGGACTTGCTGATCTCAGAGGTCTTTTCCAACCCAATCCATTCTGTGATTTCCCAGTCCCTGGGACTTGTGGCATGCCCAGGGTGATGCCAGGTGGTTTAGTTCCTGTGGGAAGCTGAGGATCCTGGGATGTCTGGGAGTTTGACTTCTAAAGCATTCTTAGGAAGCCAAACACAAAATCCTGAGGCTCTTGGCAGTGATATCTGATAAAGTCAGGATGTTCTTTTCCTTCTCCCAGGGCATTTTTGTCCAAGCTGTGGCTTCCTCCTTTAGTCCCATCACCGAGGCCAGAGCTGGGAATGCCACACTGGATCCTGACTGGATATTCCATGGGTGATTCCTGCTTGGCCTTGGCTGCTTCCATGCCTGGCTTGGTGCAAGGCCCATGGCAGAGACTCCCATTTCAAAGCTGGGATTTGGGGCTGATGGAGGAGCTCCCATGCCTTGAGTGGCTGTCAGTATTCCCTGGAGATGCCACCCAGCTATTCTGAGCCTCACAGGCTCGTGGTGTTCTCTCATCCAGACTTGTGTGGGTGTTCCCAACACACAGAGCTTTGCTTTACATCCAAAGCATATGTGTCCAGGATGGAAAGAGCTGGGAAGGAATGCTGGAGGGGTTTGTCTTCAGGAATGGCACAACCTGCTGCTTCCAGGGAAGGGGCAGCTGAACCTGCTGATGGGAAAATGTCCTCTCAGTTGGTCTCTGCTCTGGCTGGAATTGTGACACAAACTCTGCACTGGCAGCATTTGCACCCCCCAGAGCAGTGCCATTTATCCTGCTAAGTGACTTCTTTTTAATGATTTGCTTCCAGAAGGAGCAGTCAGCAACTGCTGCAGGAAAAAAAATACCACTCCAGCACTCCTGTAATTAATGCAGAGGCCACTTTATTCCATTGCCCTCAATGCTGCCTGTCCGTGCCTCTGTCTGGGGCTGAGTTACAGCCAGCTCATTCTCCTGATGTCCCTGATGTGTGCCACGCACAGGGAAGGGGAGTTAGGGCTGGGAGAGATGTGTGCTGAAAGGAGAGGGGCCCTGGGAGGGTGGCAGAGCTCCAGGCAGTGCCTGAGGCCGGATTGACAAGATCCATGGCAGGCTGAGCTTTGCCAAGGGGTGTGGGGAGCTGCTGTGGGGCTGGGAACAGACAATTCCTGCTCTTGGATTGGGAGTCTGGCCCTGCAGAGCCTCTGGAGCTGCCCAGGGACAGGCAGGCAGGTGGATTAATGGGAGTGCAGGAGTTTCCTTGCAGCTTCCTGTGTTTTCATGGATATGTTGGGTCCTACAGGCACACGAGACCCCTCTGTGACAGTGACAGGAGGAGTTTGTGTGGATGGCCTGACAGGAGGGATCTGAACTGGATGGGCAATGGAATCACCCACTGGAGGAGAAAATGGAGGGAACATTCTCTTTCCAAGGAAGTTCTCATTCCTTTTGGACTTTCCTAGACTCTCCTTTTGGACTTTCCCAGGGACAGGCAGGCAGGTGGATTAATGGGAGTGCAGGAGTTTCCTTGCAGCTTCCTGTGTTTTCATGGATATGATGCCTTTTCTGGGAGTAGAAAATGTCCCCTCATTCCTCTCCTACGGGCACAGAAATGGCCACAAGACCCCTCTGTGACAGTGACAGGAGTTTGTGGGAATGGCCTGGCAGGAGGGATGTGAACTGGGTGGGTGATGGAATCATGGAATCAATTGGGTTGGAAAAGCCCTCTGAGATCATCAAGTCCAACCCTTGGGCCAACTCCAGTCCCGTCACCAGATCATGGCACTCAGTGCCACGGCCAAGCTCAGCTGAAAAACCTCCAGGGATGGGGAATCCACCCCCTCTCTGGGCAGCCCATTCCAATCCCTGAGCACTCTCTCTGCAAAGAAGTTTTTTCTGCTCTCCAACTTCAATTTCCCCTGGCAGAGCTTGAGCTCCCCGTGCCCCCTTGTCCTGTTGCTGATCACCCACTGGAGGGAAAAATGGAGGGAACATTCTCTTCCAAGGAAGTTCTGACTCCTTTTGGCCTTTCCTAGACAGCAGAGCCAGGTCTCTATGCTGGAGCTTTCCTGCCTTCCTTGTCTTGTCTCTATTCCCTGGGTATTTTCTCCCTTCCCCTTCATTGCTGCCAAAGCAGTTTTTGGGTGTTGTGTCCTTGGCTCTCTCAAAATGGCTGGAAAATCCCTGCATAAAACCCAGGATGGCTTTGCTGCTGCTGGTTGGGATGAGGCTGGAGGAGGATCCCTCAGCAGCTGGACACAGCTGGAGAAGGGACAGATGGCAGGAGCAACTTGGAATTTGGTTTATCATTGCCAGGAAATCCTGAATTTTTTCATTTCCTGACCTTGGAATGCCATACAAAGGGTTGGTCCTCCAGTTCCTGCAATCCCTCCTGAGCTTCCCAAGCTGCCTCAGTATCAATCCTTCATGTTTCCAACTCGTAATTATGTTCCTATTCTTTCTGTTCTTCCTTCTCCCCGTTTTTCCTTCCCAGCTGAGTTATCTTTGGCCTTTTCTCACTGAAGACTCATCAGAGTGGCTTTTATCCTCCATCCCACAATCGTGACCATAATTCCCTTCCACTTTTTTCTATTTTTAGCTGCTCTTAAACCACAATGTGACTTTTTTCCTTTTCCCTGACACTGCATAAACAGCAGGCAGATCAAACACTTGTGTCCCATAAAACTGACCTCTTTATTTGGATGCTCTGGTGCAACAGAGGACTTGAAAAAGAGGCTTTTCCCAGGGAAGAAAAGCTTTGCCAGTCTTGGCTGATCTGCTGGTTTGGTGTGAAAATATTTTGAAGATGTTTCTGTGCTTTTCCCTGGATTTGGTGCTTCTGAATTACTGCCTAAGACACCTGAGCCAAGACCCAACCTGGGGTGCAGTCAAAGCTGTTTTTTCAGGTGGGGCAGCCTGAAGATCCCAAATTCGCTTTGATCCAAGGGATTGCTCAGGGTAGAAACAAACCTTTTCTGTGTGTCTTAGGAAATATTATCATGAAATAGGAACTTCACTAGTCCTTGGAGCCCTTGTATGAAGGGATTGTTCTTCTAGAAACTACTGGAGGAGAATATTTATTTACAGGTTCTGCTGGAGGAGAATATCTGTTTCAAGACTCTGGATCCCAGCTGGGCTGCAGGTGATTCTTCTCTATAGGATTTCCTGCTCCAAACCCAATTTCTCATACAAACACTTTCTTTTTCTTCTGTACTTGAACACCACAGTTCTTTCTGGAATAGAAAAGATCAGAATAAAAGAAACACCAACAAAATTTATTGCATTTACAATTTGGAACCAATTTTCTATCTTTTAAAGGCTTTTTTATTTTTTTAATTATTCTAGATGAGTCTCAGACCTTGGCCCTGCAGGCCCTTCAGGCTCCAAGGCCTCTCCCCAAGGCATTTGGGAAGGAACAAGTTCCTGGTCAGCTGGTTTAAATTCCTTACAGACAGGTCTGTGTCTCAGTGAGGAGGTTTTTAGGGGCCTGTCCTTTGGAGGGTTGGGAATTGTGCTGGATGAACCTATTTCAAGTTCCTATTTCATGATAATATTTCCTAAGACACACAGAAAAGATTTGTTTCCAACCTGAGCAATCCCTTGTATCAAAGTGCGTGGAATATACCCATTAAAATGTCCATTTAGCAGCATCACAAACCCCTCTGTGATCCTCTGGAGGAATCCAGAACTTGGAGCCTCTTGTTCCTCACTGAGCTTTTATTCCTGACTTTCAATTTCCTGATTTATTTGCCCTGTCTAAATAGAATCTCCTCTGTTTTTTGTGGCTGAAAACACCTCTGTAATGACTTAATTAACCCCTGTTGAGGTGATTTAAAGACATGTTGTCCTGCTTGCAGCATTTAATGGATATTTTCTGGGGGCTCTCCTTGGATTAGTCACTGAATCTTGTGATGTAATTCCTGGAGCCACTTTGCCTGGAGAGTTTCCAAGAGGAAAAATTTCAATTTTATTATTTGGAGAGAGAATCAACTACTTAGTCTGGAAATTTCTGTGAGAACTTCAGTGAAAGTTCATTAAAAAGCACAAATAACTGTCAGATATCAGCACCTTTTTTCCCACTTTTAATCTTTTTCCATGAAATCTCTGTATTCCAGGAGCAATCCCAAAGGCTGTTCCATCTTGTGTTGCCTGTGCTTAATAAATGGACTTTTTTTCCTTCTTTTAGGTGATATGTGAGGTGCTTTAAGGGGCAGCTCTAGAGCCAGGGAGGAGGTGTCTCCATGCCAGCAGCATTCCCTGTCCTGTCCAGTTAAGTGGGAAGAACATCCCAAACTCCAGGGCAGACAAGGAGCTGGAGTTAAAACTGGATTGCTCCGAGTCAGGTGACAGGAATTGGGATATTCCTGGATGTCTCTGCTGTTCCAGCTACTCAAACAATTTGCCTTTATTAGGCAGTGTTGTCAATAATATTGGGATATTCTGGGCTTTGGGTGCCTAATAATTGAGTTTTTCCTCCTTTTTCCTGAATTTCCTTGGGAAGTTTTGAGGCCTTGATGGACACAGTGACCTTCAAAGGTCCTGCTGTGGTAACAGAACACCCAGAGGGAACTGGGATTCCTTCTGGTGTCCCTGCAGTGACTTCACTGAATGGATTCCATGGGAATGTGCTAAAGGAGCAGGATTCCATCCATGTGGCTGTGCAGTGACATCCTGGATTTTCCCTCTCAGTTTGGGGCTGCTCCTGAGGGACAGAAGATGCTGTTTTGCTTCAGTAGTTGTGAAAACTACAATGAAGGTATTTTATTCAGCAAAAATCTATTGAACTTCACCCCAGTTTGTCTGCTCAGCTTATAAGGGTTAATTCCTGGGGATCTTGTGGGGTTTTGCTGCCCTGGTTTTTTATGGGATGCTGGAATGGTGGAGCTTGGACACAGTGAATGCTTCAAAAAGTGACTTTATTCCCAGGGGCTTTAACTGCCATCAGATATAAAGTGAATTTTAAGCCACCCTTGCAATTATAACATTTTAATATTGGTCTCTGAAACTTGGTAGGTTCAAAGTGGGCCATTATAGAATGGAATATCCCAGGCTGGAAGTGAAATTCTAACAGAATTCTGTGCAACCTGAATGCACAGAAGGAGGAATTAGAAGCAGAATTGTCTGTTGTGTTGTATAAGCAGCGACCTGTTTGGTTTGTTGGGCTCTCAGGTGTTTGTGTGGCTGCATTTCTGTCCTGGCTGAGAGGGGGATGAGTCTCTGAACGCTTTTAATTATCCCAGTGTGCTCACAGCAAAGCTGAAATAACCTGCAACAAAGTTAAGGGAGGTGCTCTGAAATTCCAGCCCAAAACCCACAGCCCAAAATGGATATTTTGTCCAGAAATGGAGTTATTGGAAATGTGGAGCCAGAGTGGTGTGGGGATTATCAGAGATAATGGACAGTTTTGGTGAGAGGCAAACAGTGAATGTGCCCCAGGTCATGGCCCAGCTCCAGCTCCAGCCCAGCCCTTCCCTTCCCACCTGGAGGACTAATGAATGGCAGCTGGAAGGAGAAAGTTCTGCAGCACCAGCTTTTCCTGGGCATCCAGGGGTGGGTTTGGAGCCTGGATTAACTTTTAGTCACAGCCTTGCTGAGAATATAAATCCCATTTAACCTTTCTCCAGTGGGACTGTTTCCCACGTGTTTCCTCAATGCCTGTTTTGGCAATGGAATTGCACAGGATTTATTCATTCTTTGCTTTTAAACTGAGACCTGTAAACCCCTGTGCTTGTGGATCCTGGTTCCTCATCCAGGCTCAGGCAGCCATTCCCAACAAACTGCAGCTGGAATGAGGAGAACTTCAGGATCTGGTACTGTTCCTCCCTTCTTCCCCCTCATCCTCCAACTGCTGCCTCCCAAATCTGGCCCTGACTGGGTTTCCCCTTCTCCCTGTGCTGGATGAACCCCAGTGTTCAAAAGCAGAGCGAGGAGTTCAGAAGGGGGGACTTTGTCCTTCAGCTTTACACAAAAGCCACTTCTGAGATGCAGGAGGAGCATCCCAACAACATCCCATGCATGGAATGCCTTCCAGTTTGTCCTTAAACTCTCCTTTTCCCACCTGAGTTGCTGGTCAGGTCCTCCTGGAATCCCCACAGCTGGGAGCTCCTTCCTCACTCCTGTGCCAAGATTTTGAGTGGAGACTTGTGGTCACATGGGCTTGTGTGCTGCTGAATCTTTTCCTCTTCCTTATCTCCAGATCCAAAACCTTGGGATGTGCTTCCCAGGATTTTCCAGGGTTGGGATAGTCTTGTGAAATGCTGCTCTTTGTTTCCAGTGTTTCTGGCTGAGGCTCCCAAGGCACTTCTGAGGCGTTTTGGGAGCAGTTCCAATAAAGTTCTTTTGCAGAATATTTAGAGAACTTGTTTCAAAGGAAAGTTTTAGCTCTGTAAAGGACAAAGGAAAGCAGAACCTTCAGGCTGGGCTGGAAAAATATCCCCATGAGTGTGTAAATGTTGGGATTTCTCATTCCTGGCAAATCCTCTAAGGGGCTGTGCTCAGACTTGGAAGTGTAAAGGTGGCCTGGGAGTGCCCTCTGTTAATTAACTAAGCTTAATGTCCATGAAAACACGAGTGTATCCAGGATTCCTGGGACACAGCTGGATCCTCAGGGTGTCTTTGGAGCTATCCATGTTTTTGTGGCACTTGGGAATGGTCCTTGTGTACCTTTAAGGAGCTGAGACTGTTTGGGACCTTTCCTTTAGGTGTTTTATCCCATCCCTCTCATGGCTTGGGCAAAATTCCCAAGGCTCCTTTTCCTTGTCTGTGGAATTCTTGATCTTTGCTTTACCTCACCCTGGGTTTGTTCTTCCTCATGTGACTAAAACCATATTTCCCACATGGAATCAGCACATGAGATTCCATCACTCCTCCTGCTCTTCCCGGCTTTTCCAGGTGTTCTTGGGCATGTTTCATTCACCCCATCCCAGCATTTTGGTTACAGCATTCCCAAGGCTCTTTCCCAAAAAGCTCCTGGTTTCCTTGGCTGTGGGAAGTGGGA
This sequence comes from Sakesphorus luctuosus, assembly GCA_013396695.1. Taxonomy (NCBI): domain Eukaryota; kingdom Metazoa; phylum Chordata; class Aves; order Passeriformes; family Thamnophilidae; genus Sakesphorus; species Sakesphorus luctuosus. The sequence continues at coordinate 682,954 of VWZD01013280.1, forward strand.
AACAGTTTCTGGCTCTGCCGAAAACCAGACAAGGGGCTTCATCTTTAGAACTGGATTTTAAAGTGAATTTTTATAGCTCTCCTTAAGGGGTAACATTTCCATGTTGGTTTTTTTTTTTTAATTTTACTGTATTAACAGAGTAATCAGTTTATTCTCTTTAATAGATTTGCTGCTTCCTGTTCAGCACTGAGGAGCTGACTCTTGTTTTATTCTTTTCCACAATGTAGTGGTGAGAAACACCCAGTTTTTATATGAAAATTTTCTAGTTTAATTTTCTAGTTTAATTTTCTAGTTTAAACCTAATTGTTTACAAACCTGCAGAGTCTGTAACCTGAGTGGTTTTGGGCTGAAACCAGCCCCTGACCCTGTTCAGTGTTTCATTCTTTGGTGGCTCTGACTGAGCAAAGAGCACGAGATCTGTTTGCTTTGTGCTCCTTCATCTCTTTCCCATTTTGGGGGGAAAAAGTAAAGTTAATTACTGCCCAAACCCACAGGAGTTAATGAAGCTGTTTATCACTGTGTGTTTTTGGGCTTTCCCAAAGGAAATCTTCCCTGTGCATTAATAATCAGGGATATTGTTCCACTTTTATCAGCTCTGCCAGTGCTGAGCAGTATTTACTTAGTGGGAAAGAGTTTGAGTTTGTCATTAAGGTTGTAACGAATCTCCACGAATTTTTATGGATTTGTGGGATCCTTTTATATCCCAAAATATACAGGGGAGCCTTTTCCAGCTTTGTGTGTCCAGGCTGTGCCTTGGGGGAATCAGCCTCAACCTCTGCCTTAGTTTATCCTGAGAAATGCAGATACCAAATAAAACCAACTGGCACCTCCCTCTGGGAAAGGTGTGGTGCTAAAAATGGGATTTTAACCTGTCTAAAGGAAGCCAAGAGGCTGGAGAGTGAAAAAAGGAGAAAATAATGGATAACAGAAAATAGATGGATGACAAAAAATAGGTTTTTCTGCCTCTTCCTTTTCCCTTCAGCTCCTGCCAAGCTTTGAACACAAGTGACAGTTCTTTGCTTCCCCTGCTGGGTTTGGAGTGCCTGGAGAGAGCATCAGAGCACTGGGAGCAGTGGCACAGCAGGCTTTGATCCTGTTGTCCTTCAGCTGCCAGCTGGAAAAATGGGATTTTTTTACATGCTCTGGCTGGGAGTGGCTGTGCCAAAGGTGGGATCCTGTGGGAAAATCGCTGTGAGAGGCAATTCCTTGTCCACTGGAGGGGGCCAGGGGAAAATCCCAGGGGAAGGAGGGATTTTCAGGAATAAAATGAAGCCTTTTTCTTTTAAGGGAGGGCAGAGCTGTGTTTGAATAGCTTTAATTAATGGTGCATTTCCAGTTCTGGAGACTGAGATACTGACAGTGTCCAGTGGATTTGATCCCAAGTGTTTCTGTCCAGATGTGGAGCTCGTCTAAAGCAAGGCTGAGAACTCCAAACTTAAGCCATAAACCAGCCTGGAATTCTGGTGGGTTTGGAAAGAGAGGAGAGAAATCCTCAGGCTCTGCTGAGTTTCCCTGGAATGTGTTGGATTTGACCTAAAACCAAGAAAGGGGTGTCATTCCAGGCCTTGCTGGGCACTGGGAAAAAACACTTTGTAGGTCAGCAAAGTGCCTCGACCTCCATTTCCTTCTGTCTTGGGTGAATTATGGCAGAGAACAGCAGTGGAGGAATGAAAATTAATGAGCTTTTCAGGCTCACACGTATTTTCACAGCCAGTTACTGGATTGTGAATCATTTGATTACTGGTTGTTGGAGGTAAAGCACTAATTGGGCCCTTTCTGTAAATGCTGGAAGTGCTTGACAGGAAAGAGCAGGACTGGAAACTGGGGTTTCTGTGGGAGATTGGCTGGAACTGAGACACTTTTGCTCTGCTGACACCTGGGCTGGGACAGAATTCCCTTTCCTGGGGGCTTGTCAGTGACAGTGAGGCCCCAGATGTTGGGAAGAACCTGCACATCTGGGGCGTGGCTGGGAGTCAGGGTTATTAATCTCAATTAGAAGCCATTAAAAATGAGTCTTTGGTGCTGGATCTTTGCCTCCTGAGTGATGACAAACAGCCCCAGTGGTGTTTGGAGCCTCAAAGAGCTGCAAATCCTGAAGGGAAGTTGTGGCCAGGTGGGGGTTGGTCTCTTCTCCCAGGCACTCAGCAATAGGACAAGGGGGCACGGGGGGCTCAAGCTCTGCCAGGGGAAAGTGAAGTTGGAGATGTGGTAGAAATTCTTTGGAGAGTGCTGAGGGATTGGAATGGGCTGCCCAGAGAGGGGATGGATTCCCNCCCACGATTTTCCCGGGGCTGTAACAAGTAGAGTAGTAAATCTTCAGGAAAATCAAATTATTCCCTCGTGGCTTGAAAAGGGAAAGGATGAGAAGTGCAGGACCCCACTGCATTCCGAGTGTAAAATGGTGCTCCTTCCTTTGTGTCCCTGTTCCTGCAGCTTGTGGAGCTGCTCCCAGCCATTCCCACCCTGGGTAGGTGTCATTCCCTGTTACATCATCCCACTTCGCTCCACTCCAGCTTCCCTTCCTGCTGCTCTGCACCAGACATCATAAATATTCATGGCACTTCCCACCAGCCACTGAGGCTCCTCTCCCTGCCTTGGGGGCTGCTCCACTTCGCTAAATGCAGCTTTTTTTTTCCAGCAGCCACTGAGCTAAAAGGCTGATGTCACACTCGCTGCTCGGGGAACTTGCTGGGATTTTAAGGATTTAAAAGGGTTGGCTCAGAAATTCTCCCGTCACAAAGAGCTGAATGAACTTGGAGGCACCTGATTGTCAAACAGAAATAATGGGAGTTTCCTCCTCAGCAGCAAGATTCTGGCTGGGCTGTTTCTCTCTTAGTTGGAATAGTGAGTAAAACTCACCTCTCCACCTTGAGCTCTGGTAAAACTCAGCCTTGGAAAAGCTCAGTTTGGGTGGAATCTCTGTGAGGATTAAGGGAAAATGGAATTTACAATGAGAAAATCAAGGTTTTTTCAGGGTCTCTCAGTGCTTTAAAATACTCAGGGTGTTTCTGGGGCCAGTTTGGTTATTCCACTGGTTCATTCCTCAGGAATGCCAAATATGGGATGAGAAAAAAGCAAATAGTTGATAGGGATCATGGAATCCCAGAGTGGTTTGGGTTGGGAGGGACATTTGGATTATCCTGGGCAGGGACACCTTCCACCAGACCAGGTTGCTCCCAGCACTTCCAGGGATGGGCCATCCATGTGTTCCAGAATTACCTTGGACTTCCCAAAGTCTCTCACATTTTCTAGTATATTTCTGTGGAGTTTCCAGTATATTTCCAGTAGTTTCTGTGGAGTTAGTTTTGATTCCTTATGATATAATTAGTCTTGGAATGACTGCGGTGATTAATTATTTCTTCCAGGTTGTCGACAAATGGGAGATGGAAAACTGGGAAAGGCAAGGCACACCTTTCCCTGGAGTTCTCCAGGGTGCTGTGGGAATGCAGTTGGGATATGGGATATGGGAATTTCACCCTGTGCTTGGTGGGTGCAGAACAGCCATTCCCAATGGAATTGCTCCAGGCAATCCCTGGAGCCGAAGGGATTGATCCGGGACTGCATCAATCAGTTCCAGCAGTGCTTCTAATTAAAAGGGCAAATGAGAGCTTGGCTGTGGTGGTGACCTGAGGGGAATGAGGGGCTGGCAGGGATTCAGGGCAGGGCAGTTGTTTGCTATTGATCCTCTCTGCCTTCCCAGAGCTGCTTTTGGAGGGAGGATTCCATGAACCTGCACGAACAAACAGCCCCAAACCCCCTTCTGACGTGGCTGGTCTGTTCTCTGTCCTTCTTGCCACCCAAAATCGTGGACAAACTGCTGCCAGCAGCATCCTTGTGGCTCTTTTTCACTGGAGCAGGTTCTGCTTGGGAGTCCCTGGAGAACTCTGAATTATTTTGGATGGATTTTTACCATGTGGGTGTCTTTTTGTAGCCCTTTTGTAGCTCCTGGTCGCCGTTCCTGGAGGGATTTAACAGCCCTGTGGATGTGGCCCCTGGGGACAGGGGTCAGTGGTGGCCTTGGCAGTGCTGGGAGTGGTTGGAGTCCATGATCCTGGTGGTCTTTCCAAAAAAAATTAATCTATACGTCTATTATTTATATTTTTTTGCATTTTCACAGTGTCCTCATTGGCCAAAGTGTCTCTTGAGCTGCCAAAGAAACACCTAAATATCCATGTTTTCCACTGGCCTCCTGTGTAGGACAATCCAGCTGCAAATTCCCTTTGCCAGAGGAAAAATAGGACTAAAATAGAAGGGCCAAAAGTGCTGGAAGACTTTGTGTTCTGATTGTGCTGCACTGGCAGGGCTTTAATTTCCTCTGCTCATCCAGAGTGTTTGATCTCTCCATGGGCTTTATCCATTGTTTGCTCTGTTGGGAAGGAATATCCAAACCAGAGCCAGTCAAAATCAAGGGGAGCTGCCCCTGGGAGGAATGAAATTCAATGTATTTAAGGGAGAGATGGAACATCTCTAATTCCAAAAGTGCTTTTAAAGCAAACCTGGGTTTGGTTTAACTCTCTGGATATTCTGCATTAATTTCCTAAACTGAGTCATAAATTCCCTCTTAAAGAGACCCATCTTTATAACAGGACAACAATATAATTTATAACCTGAGCTGGGAATAAATCCCCTCCAAAGAGGCTGTTTGAACCATTTTATTTGGACATAAAGAAGCCTTTGCTGGCTGGTGAAATGCAGGAACCACTGGAGTGGCACGAAAGCCACTTGCACAATTTTTGTAGTGTTACCAGGACAAAATGTTCTTATTCCCTGGGATCAATGGGAGCAGCCTCTCATTCCAGCAGCCAGCCAGCTTTATCCTCCTGCAGGCTTGGAAAAATGGCCATTTAGTGCTGCCCTTTAAGGAAATAAATCTATATTTTGTAGTTATATTTTTATACACACACACATATATATAAATAGATCCGTAGAGATGCTCCTAATAATTAAAAATGTATTTTTTTCTATGATTTTAGTTTTAAACAGAACTACTTAGAGGGATCCATGGGTGAATTTCCAGAAGATTTATCCTTCCCAGGCTTTCTACTGCTTTTATTCTTCCTTGGTTTAATTTTTTTCCAATTTATTGAGGACTTAAGAATGCAAAGAGCTGGCTCAGATGGTCCTTTGGTGTGATCTCATCTCCCATCAGGAAAGAAATGGCAGGATAAAGGATGTTTGACAGCAGAGCAGGAGTGGAATCAATAGGGAAAAAAATGAGGGTAAGAAATCCTTTAATTAGAGCAAGGAGAGGCCTTTTTGCCTCTGCTCTCTGGGACTGGACTGGGTGCCATCCTCAGAATTCCTCACTGTGGCTGTGGATAAACTCCTTGAGAATTCCTTGGATGAATCCAGTCTCTGTGTCTGGAAGTGAATGAGTTTTGTTTCTTGCACTGGGGGAAGTTTCCAGAGCTGGACACTGAAGGGCAGAGGAGGAGGGTTTCCAATTAATTAATTCCTGTGGCTTTAAGCAGGTTGGATCTCTGTTATCCAGGTCTGGGAGAGGTCAAGGGAAGTTTTCCAGCTCTCCAGTGAAAAGGCTGGATGTGTTGATTACTTTGTAAATACTCTCTTTTTTCCTGATTGCTGATGTATTGAGGTGAACTCAGAGATTTAAGTGTGACTTTTCCAGAGGAATCCTTGGACAAGAATTATGAGAGAGGCAAACAGATTCCTATGGAGAAGAGGTGGAGCTGTCAGTCCTGCTCCTGGTGCATCCCACATTCCCAGTGGCACTCCCAGTAATTTTGCTGTGTGGATCCCTCCTGCCTCTTCCTGAGCCCTCTGCAGGGTCTGGCAAGGAATGCCCTCCTGATCCTAATGTGTGTCATCCCTTGGATCTCCTCCTGCTTCCCAGTGCCTGGTTAGGGCCCTGGGCATGGAATGCTGCCGGTGGGATCCGTGTCCATCAGTGCTGGCTGGGGCTGCACACACAGATAAATCCCAGGAGCAGGGCAGGAATGGCGTGGAACGACCTTGGAGCCTCCCCAGTGGCTGCTGTGGGACCAAAGGTGCTGGAGCCACGGGAGCAGCGTCCATCCCAGCTGGCAGATGGATGCTCTTCCTGAATCCCTGCCAGGCCTCAGGGCTCCCAGGCAAAGGACATCCACCAGGGTGGCTGCATTGGCTGGAGGCTTGGAATGGGATTGATGCAATTCCGCTGCTGGGAATGTCACAGTTCGTTCAGCTCAGCTCTGTTTGCTGGTCCTGCCTCTGGTCCAGCTGATATTTGGGCATCTCCTTGTTCCTGTGCTGAGCCAGGGATCAAACCTTTCCTTCTAGGAATGTCCTGTTTTTATGTACCAGGACACTCGAGCTCTCCCTGCCCCAGAACACCTGAAAATGGTGCGGCCCATCAGAATTAACGCAGGTAATTAATGTGCATTAGTGTGGGGGGACACCAGTGACCTCTGGGGCTGCTCTGCCTGGAGGGAACCACCTGAGCAAGGCAGATCCAAGCTGGAAAATTCCTGTTGGAGCTGGATGCCCTGCTGTGCAGAAGTGTACATGGATAATTATATAATAGGAGATGCTCCAAGGCTGGAGCCCCTCTGGGCTGGGAATGCTGGGTGTGTTTCCCTGGAGAAGAGAAGGCTCCAGGGAGACCTGAGAGCCCCTTCCAGAGACTAAAGGGGCTCCAGGAGAGCTGGAGAGGGACTGGGGACAAGGGGTGGAGGGACAGGACACAGGGAATGGCTTCACATGGACAAAGCACTGGGATAGATGGGATACTGGGAAGGAATTGCTGGCTGGGAGGGTGGGCAGGGCCTGGCACAGGTTGGGCAGAGCAGCTGTGGCTGTCCCATCCCTGGGAGGGTCCAAGGCCAGGTTGGAGCAACCTGGGATAGTGGGAGGTGTCCCTGGGATGGCAGGGGGTGAGATGGGATGATCTTTGAGGTCCCTTCCAGCCCAACCCATTCCATGACTCCATAACCACAACACTTGGGCCCCAGCTGTGGGATGAGGAGCTGTTGGACATGGAGGTTTTGCTGGATAAAAGGCTGGAAGGAGCCAGTTTGAGTTTGTTGTTCGGCCCCTTAATGGCAGAAAAATGTCCACAAGTGGCGTTGGGTGCTGAGTGGAAACAAAGGGTTTCTGTGCTTAATCCCTTGTTTTCTTGGCTTCCAAAAATCCTGGGATGCCTTGGATGGAAATTCCTGTAGTGGAATGACACCTGACAACTCTGCCTTGCAAGGAAGGGAGGATGATCCACTGCTCACACATATAGGTTATTTCAGAGTTTAATTACCTCCCTTTCCAGGTTCATGCCTGTTCTGGTAGGACTTGGTTTTAGCTGTTAAACCTTGATCTCCAGAGGGGAAAGCAGCTGGAGACAACTTTTCCTGGGCACTGAGTCCCTTCTGTCCAGCACCTCTCAGCTGTTTGGTGGGAACTCTGCAAACTGGCTCTCCCTTTTTGCCAACAGCTTCCTACTCAGCTCCTGAACTGGGATTTTCCCTCACTCCTGTGCCCAGCAGATCCCTCCCCTCTGCCCCAGCCAAAGCAAACCCCATTCCCAGCATTTCCTCTCCTACCTTTATCCCTCCAGGGGTAATATTATCCCTTTTTTTTCCATTATCCCAGCAGCATACCAGGAATATTTTGGCCTAAAGGATGTCATATTGCTGACTAATTCTGCCCTGGACATGCTTGTGTGTGGAAATTTTTCCAAGAGATTAAATTAACTCAGTAGGTTAAAAAAAAAAAACAAACCCAACTTCTTAATGACACAGAGCTGAAATCTTGCCTGTCTTATCCGCTTCCTTTGGGCAGAATCCCTGGATTACTTCTCCAGTTGTTTCCCAGCTGTATTTCAGGCAGCTGGTTGTTCCTGCCTCCGTGTTATCCTTGCTGTGGAGCTTCATTTGCCTCCCGAGGACACAGAATTCTGCCTTTTCCAGGGTTATTTCGAATGAACAGAACTCATCTATGTGCCCGTGCTGGGCACACACAGAATTCCCAGTGCCAGGGCTTGGCTCCCAGGGCTCCACGTGGGAGAAAGGTGCTCAGCAGAGCTCACAACAAACACATGGATTTCTCCCTGCTTTCCTTCCCTGCTCCAGCTCCTTGAACTAGAATTTTTTAGGAGCATGACTTGGGATAATCCCCATATCCATCCACATCCCTCCAAAGGATGGGATGTGAATCCCAAGGGGATTCATCCCACTGTCTTCTGTGGGGCTGGGAATGGTTTGTGCCATTGGCAGGAGAGGTGGGAGGGATTGGGAGTGGCTCTCCTAATATTAGGGGTTATTCCAGGCTTGGAATAAACAAGGCATCTCTTTATATAATCTGAACTTGCAGGAGAAGACTCCCTGGTTTTTTGTTCCCTTTAATTATAGATACAGTGGGAATTGTGGGGCTTTCACTTCTGCCAGGATTTAAAGAAGGAAAAATTCCCCTTTTGCCAGAATTTTTAGAGGGAGTTGGTTGAGTGTTTTTAAAAGCAGGAATGGTGATGGCTCAGTAATCATGGAATTTGAGCTGTGAGCAGTTGGTATTAGCACAGCTCGGTCTGGTGCCTGTCAACATTCTGCTGGGAATGTCTGTTTGGGGAAAGAAATGTCTTGGATCCAAGTCCATTAAGCCACTTTATCCAAATGTTTGTTTGAGCTGGTATTTAAATATAAACAAGCCAAGCAGCACCTTATTTTCCCTTTTTTTCTGTGAAATGAGTGGAGAGAGGGCAGGGAAGCTCCAGGAATAAACAGAATATTTTATAGTTTGTGGACACAGCCCATCCAAACCTTGCAGGATACAGTCAGAAAGGGAAAAAATGATGGAATATTTCAATGTCCTTCAGGGATTGTGACTTAGCAGAGCAAATAATTCCATGGGTTCGATTGGAGCTGTAAAGAATTGAATTTGTCTGTTTGCATCAGTGGCCACGTGAGGAAAACCAGTTTGTGGTGCTGCAAATCAATCGTGGGGATTTGCAGCCTGTGCTGGGGTGGGGAGGGGTTGGATTTGCTCCTGGGTCTGGGATGAAACAGCAGCTCGTGCTGCTTGTCCTGCACCACCTTGAGCTGGTGTTGGACCCATCTGTGGGCACAAATAATCAGGGATTTGGGATTCCCAAAATATTCACCAAAGGGAATATTTGCTTTACTTCTGCAGAGGCAGCTTTGTAACTTTGGGAGAGCAGAATATGTTAGGAATTCACCTGGGAATTGCAGTTTGGGCTTGGGAAGATCCCTTCTCTCAAAGGCTGTTGGTTAACTCAGGATGGAAATGCTGCTTATTCCTGATCCTGGAGATTTTGCTGCAAGTTTTATATTAAGATTTAAAATAAATAAAAAAGCCCTACACCAGAAATCATTTAATCCTCACAGGGTGGTGTGGGTAGGAAGGGATCTTAGTGTTGATGGTCACCCTGACAGAGAACTCCAGTGTCTGGAAAATACCCTGAAAAACACGAGCTCTGCCTTTGTGCCCCTTTTCCTGCCTTTTTCCTGCACTTTCAGTGTTTGCTGTCCAAGATAAGTCACTCAGCTCCTCTCCTGTGCCAGTGGGAATTCCAGCAGGATGCAGGAAAGCAATGGGAAGTGAGGGATCCCTGAGTAACTCCTCTGCTTCCCAAATTCTGTGCCTGCAGTTCAGAGGATTTACACATTGGAACGAGGCAGGTTGGGATGCTCCAGGTCCAGGTGAAGATGTTGGAGAAGGTTGTCCATAAAATATGAGTGAGAAGAGCTTTTTGTTAATAATAATAATTAGTTTTAAGTGTTGTCAGACCTGTTAAATCTGTTCATTTAGTTCAGCTCAGCTCTCTGAATGACTTGGTAGAAATTCTTTCAATTTTCACCTCAAAGCACAAATATTTAAGGGTAAAACTGAGGCCTGGGAACAATCCAGGGAAAATAAAAGAGTCTCCCAGTGACTTTGCAGTTGTAAAATCAAATAACTGCCCTTTTCCTTGCATGAAGTTTGGCTGCACACTCTGGATTTATTGGACACAGGGAATCATTTTTAAATCCCTTGCTTACAACTGGAATTGTTCCTTGAATCCATGTTTTGTTTTTCCTTCTTGCAGTGGGGAAGACGTCCTTGATCACCAGGTTCATGTACGACAGCTTTGACAACACCTACCAGGTAAATGATTCCATGTCACTGCCCAGGTGTCACCCATGGCAGGGAGAAGCCATTCCATAGAAACTGGGACACTGCCCAAAGTCTGAGCTGGGAAATCTCCATGTTAATCCCCTGCAGTGGCCCTTGAGGGTTGGATTCTGTGCTCCTCAAGGAACACCCAAGGAATAGTTAAATCCACCAGGGATTTTTTCCCACCCCACCATTTTCCATCCCAGATCTAATCCCTGTGTGGGGAAAACTGAACAGACACCCAGCTCTTTTAAAAAGCCAGTTGACACAAGCTAAAAGATCACTGAAAACTTAGGAAAAAAAAAGAGAGACTGAGCTTTGCCCCTTCCAGGAGAACAGTGGCTGTTTCCCACTGCCAGAATTCAGGGTGAGCTGGAAAAGGTGGGAAGCTCTAAAAATACTTGGGTTTTATAAAGTGTGTCTCTTGCAAGCAGAACATGTTTCGTGGCTTGGTTACAGTTGGTGACCTTCTGGATACACTAAACTGAGAAAAATCTGTTCCCTGAGGCATGTGGAGGTTTTTTTAGGGGGGTGGGAGGAGGAGGAATGGGGGAAAAAAGGGGAAAACGTGGCTCTTTTGTTGCTTAGTGTCTACCCAGGGATCTTGTTTGAACAACAGCAAGGAATGCTGAGGGTTCACAGGAAAGCTTCAGTTGGGGGGTCACTGATGGGTGTCTGGTTTGGGTGTTAATTAAACCTCTCTCCGACTGGAGTCATGGCTGGGGTGGGGCCATACATCCTGCTTTTTATCTGCAGTTTTATCAGTAATTTGGCCAAACTCAGGCTGAGTGTTGGTGTCAAAGCAACACTCACATTGTTCAGTGAGCCCTTGCAAAGCCAGGATTTAATGATCCCAAAGCAGGACTGTGGTTCCCTGCAGCTGGAGGTGAGTTCATGGGAGGTTCTGAGCTCGGGGTACATTTTGAATGCATCTTTTTGTCATTTCAACAAGGGGGTTTGTGTCCAGCTGTTAAAAACAGGGAGCTGTGTTGGATCAAATCCGTGCTGTGCATTGGTTTCCTTTGGCTCCCTGGTGGGTGAGAGGAATCCTGTTGGCCACATGTTTGCTGGGCTGTCAGAAACCCAGAGACCTGAAATAAAACTGTGCTGTTGGAGGAGTGTGTTCTACCAGGAGTGATCCCCCTCCATGGACATGCTGGGAATGTTTCCCTTGTTCCTTGGCACTATGTGGGGTGTGTCATGGAATTGCTGGTTTAGTAAAAATCTGGGATGTAGAGAGTGGTGGAATCCTTGGATTGTGTCGTGCTGGGAATGCTGGAGGGTTCACCTGGAGCAGAGAGGAGGCTCCAGGGAGAGCTGAGAGCCCCTTCCAGTGCCTGAGGGAGCTCCAGGGAGAGCTGAGAGCCCCCTCCAGTGCCTGAAGGAGCGCCAGGGAGAGCTGAGAGCCTCCTCCAGTGCCTGAAGGAGCTCCAGGGAGACCTGAGAGTCCCTTCCAGTGCCTGAAGGAGCTCCAGGAGCACTGGAGAGGTTGTACTGAGCCTCTTTGCCTGGCTGAGAGACTGATCTCCTACCTGTGATTGGGNTAGACCTGAAAGTCCCTTCCAGTGCCTGAAGGAGCTCCAGGAGCACTGGAGAGGTTGTACTGAGCCTCTTTGCCTGGCTGAGAGACTGATCTCCTACCTGTGATTGGGTGGTTGTCCCTTTTTTCCTTACTTTTAACTCCACTGGGGACATTTGAACTCCACTTGGGACATTTTCTAATGGTGTGGCTGCTGGAGATGCTCCAGTGTTGAAGCCTCAGAGCCTCAACACCTCATCTGGGTTGGGTCCCTGCTGCAAACCAGCTCCTGGAGCTTGGATTCCCCTCCCTGCAGCCTTGGAAAATGGGGTGGAGATCCCGTGTTTAAGGAGCAACTCTCAATAGCACTTTACTTTCCTCCCAACACTGATGCAGGATGTTCCACAGGAAGCTCCCACTGGAAGTTTGGGTGCAGTGGAGACGAGCCAGGCTTCAGTTTTTAGTGGCTATTTGTGCATATCCCCTGGTGGTGGTGAAGATTTCTGCCTTAATCTCAGGGAGAAGGGAAGATCCATGAAGACCCTTGGCAGCTGGGAAGAAGGCAGTGTGCCCACACACCCTGGCTGGGCTGAGGGCCACTAATTTGGGTCATACCCAAAGAACTGTGTGGATTAAGCTGTCAATACATTGAAATTAACCTTAGCAGCCTTTTGTGCTTGAAGAAACCGGTCTGGTTGTGGATATATTATAGACACTGCTCACTGAACTGAGCCAGAAAAGCAGCCTGTTTTTCTTGCAGGTGCTGATTTTCCCCTGGAAATCACTGCAGGGGCTCTGACATTTTCCTGAAGAGCTCTTGGTTTTCTCTTCTCTTCACAGGCAACGATTGGCATCGACTTCCTATCAAAAACCATGTACTTGGAGGACCGAACAGTGAGTGAGCTTTTGTTGTGTTTGCACCGTGGGGATGAGGAGCAGCATCTGTTTGTGCAGCCCCCAGTTCTGAGATCACTTGGAAGCACAGGCTGAGCCCTCCTCTCCCAGCTGCTTCCAGGCTGACAAGTGGAGACACAGCAGTGGGGAATGGGGATCACCATTTGGTTCAGGCCTCGAGGGCCATTTGACAGCAGTTCTTTGGTGTCACCCTCTGTGAGCAGAGAGATGAGGCAGAGAGTTTGAGGGGTGCAGATGGTGGGGATTTGGAGAAGGGGGGGCATGTTTAACCTCTTCAGGTTTAATGCCACAAAAATGATAAGATAAACTGCCAGATGTGGCCAGTTGATATTCCCTGTAAAAAGAAGGTGGCCTTTGGTGGCATCCCTGTTCCTTAGCTTGGTGCAGTCGTAGCTCCAGAAATGAGATCACTCCTCTGAGGAGGCAGACCTGGGGTTTAAAATGAGCTCAGATCCTTAATTAAGAACTTCAGCTGCTGAGCTGTTTGCAGAAACAAAGCTGTGCAGTGCTGCAGGAGCTCGTGGTGGTCTGTGAGCCACGGGAAGTGCCTGAGGGATGGATGTGCTTTCCACACCCTACACACATTGCTTTTAGGGTGTCTTGTCTTTCCTTCCACAAACTGGATGGGAAGAGGCATCTCCCCACCTCTATGCAGTGTAGGGTTATAACTGGCATTTTATCCTCCTTGGAAAAGTGACATGAGTAGGTTTTCCAGCTTTTCCACCATCCTTCAGGGTGCTGGAGGTTGCCTGTGTGAGCCCTGGGGAAGGATAAGAGCAGAGCATGAAACTCTTGTGTACAGCTTATGGACCTATAAAATCATTTAGGTTGGAAAATCCCTTTAATTCCATCGGATCCAGCACTTTCAAGACCACCACTTAACTTCCAGGGATGGTGATAGATCCACACAGTCCTTGTGAACACCTCCAGAGATGGAGGTGGATCCACCTCCAGGGATGGTGATGGATCCTCAGGCCTTGTGAGCACCTCCAGCGATAGGGATGGATCCACAGGCCCTGTAAGCACCTCCAGGGATGGGAATGGATCCAGAGGCCCTATAAGCACCTCCAGGGATGGAGGTGATGGATCCACAGCCCCAGTGAGCACCTCCATGGATGGTGATGGATCCACAATCCCTGTGAGCACCTCCAGGGATGGGGATGGATCCACAGGCCCTGTGAGCACCTCCAGGGATGGGGATGGATCCACAGGCCCTGTGAGCACCTCCAGGGATGGAGGTGGATCCACAATCCCTATGAGCACCTCCAGGGATGGAGGTGATGGATCCTCAGTCTTTGTGAGCACCTCCAGGAATGGTGATGGATCCACCTCCAGGGATGGAGGTGATGGATCCACAGGCCTTTTGAATACCTCCAGGATGGCGATTCCACCCCTTTAGCCATAGTTTTCCTGTGTGTCCTTGCAAGCCAAGGGCCTCTTGGCAGAGGGGCATTTTCTGGGAAGAGCCCTGCCCTGCATGCCCTCCTGCCCTCTCCCTTAGCTCTCCCCCCACTAAACCCTGTCTCCTCTCTCATTGTAGTGGCAGTTTGGCTCTGTTAACTCTCTCCTGCCCACAGATCAGGTTGCAGCTGTGGGATACCGCGGGGCAGGAGCGTTTCCGTAGCCTCATTCCCAGCTACATCCGCGACTCTGCCGCCGCCGTAGTAGTTTACGATATCACAAGTAGGTATTTTGGCCCCGGGTTGACCTGTTGTTCTGTTCTTGTTTCTCTGCTTGTTTGACTGACTCTGTTAGGTACGGTTGCAATTGTGGGACACAGCAGGTCAAGAGCGGTTCAGGAGCTTGATCCCTAGCTACATTCGTGACTCCACTGTTGCAGTTGTTGTTTATGATATCACAAGTGAGTGGGGGGAATTCTGCATTTCTAATCCTCTGCCCCTTCCATGCTCTAGCTTAGCTTTGCATGTCCTCTCACATCATCTGCTTGGTCTTCGTCCTGGCATGGAAACAATTTGGTTCTTCCGTTTGTTTTGCTGCTGGTGTGATGTACAAACGTGTCACAAATAACATGGTTTTACCCCTGCCTGCTCTCTCTCACCTGCCTCTCAATCATCGTGTCACCTGTGACGCTGGGTCTCGTGTCCATGGATCTCTGAGTTCCTAAACTGGAGGCTTGTGTCGCTTGCTTCACTTCATTCCCCTCCCCAACCCAAAATACCCGGGAATGGGCTGGTGGGGACACGCATTAACTCCCCGTTTTCCCTGGAATCAGTTGCTCTCTCACTCTGCCATGTGTAAAACTTCCCACCAAGCCCTCACCCTTTAACAACTGCTCTCTCATTTATTACTAAGGTATGTACATTTTTGTCAACTAAAATATTAGAGCTTTCTCAACCCTCCTCCTTCTGTCCCTCCCCTCAGTCCACACACCCCTTAACTTACTGACAAAGGGCAGGAATTGTGTTTGGGAGGACTGAATTCCAGGCTGAGAGCAGTGGCCTAGTTCTACACCAATGCTTTGATTTATAATTCCAGAAGATTACAGCAGGAGTCAAACCTGGAAAGGCTTTAATTGTTAAAAATACCACTTTGCTTTGAAAGAAAATTACAGGTGAAATTTTCTACTGACCTGGCAGATTCAGTATTACCAGGTAGTAAAGAGGAGAATTAAGACACTGGCAGATGATCAAGTCTTGGCTGTCTAACACAAAATATAACTTTGCAGTAAAAGCCATTAAAGAAATCAATATTTGTCAAGAACTGCTGCAGGGCCCCCCCTTTTTTAAGTACTAAAACGACTTTGGCAGCTCAGATGCTCTTTGTGCAACACTGGTAAATGCTGAGCAGTGTGGCAGCTTTCCCCCCAACTCCTTTTTCCTTGTGGGATTCAACTTTTCCAGCCCCACACGGTCTGAGATTCTTCCCTTGCAGCTCTTAAGGGTGTAGCATTAAACTAAAATGCCTGTGAGTAGGTTAAATTTCTCCTCCTGGTTCTGTGCTAGCAATTTGAAGATTGTTTTGGAGGCAGGTGTTCAGTGCCCCTGGAGCTGCTGGTGTGCTGTGTATCCCTAGAGGAAGAAAAGGTGATTAAAGTGTGCAAAACCCATAATTGGGCTCGAGGACTTTGCAGGAGTGATGGAGCTGCAGGAGCAAAGCCACCAGCAGGATGCAGAAATCAGACCCCATTCTCCAGAGAAAATACTCGCTATTTTATTTCATAAAAACAGCAGCTGAAACACAGTGAGGAGGCTCATTTAGGTGCTGTCAAACCCAAATTACAGATGGACTCAGCTCCCTCCCTGGCTTTGAATCCACAGTTGCCATTCTGAAATCGATGCCAAAGGTTCCACATCCTTCAGTGGGGGAGGTTTGAGGGATTCATGTGCTGGTTCTTCATCACGAGTCCACAGAAATGGAGCTTTTATTTTAGCCAGCAGCTGTATTCCCTGGGGAGCCTGAGGGATTCCTGCAGTGATAATCCTCTCCGCTGTTCTCTGATAGATGTAAACTCCTTCCAGCAAACAACAAAATGGATTGATGACGTCAGAACGGAACGGGGCAGTGACGTCATCATCATGCTGGTGGGAAACAAAACAGATCTAGCAGATAAGAGGTATGGAGGGGTAATTAATTCATCTTTCGAGTGCTTTTCTTTCTCTGCTGCTGGTTGGTCCAGAAAGGATTTTTAAATGTGTTTTTGTTCCAAAATGCTCAGTCTTGGTTTAGTTCTGCCTGGAGAAATGCCAATTTTAAACCCTCTTCTTCTGGTTAAACCAGATTTCCAGCACCAAAATTTGGTTAAACCAAATTGTCCAGCTGGGAGTGAGTTGAGAAACCATCACCAGCTTGATCATGTCTCAGGAGGAAACAGAGTGTTAGCTACAATGAATAAACTGATGAGAAGGACTTGTCCTTAATTAATCTGCTCAGGTGTAAATGGTGGGTGCAGGTATAAATCAGCCCTGCGTGATGGTTCCTCCCTTTTGAGACTCCTCAGGAGTTTGCAAACAGAAATATTTTTATTGCATGTTGTACGTTTTCAGCTTTTTCTGTCTTACTCTGGGTTTATGGTATGAACACAAATGATAGAGAGCCACAAAGCCAAACTTATGGATTCTGATTTCATCACAATCCCTGTTTCCTTGGGATCACCTCTCCTGTGGCCTTTGCTTCAGATTTATAGCCTCCTGTTAAGAATTATATATATATAAAACCATCAGATAGCTCATGACTTTTGTTGGGCAGTTCTTGAACTGAAATTCTCCCCCTTTTTTTAGCTCTGACAGGATGATTAATGAGTGGGGACACCTATCCAAGGAAAAAAGGGGACAAAATCCCTTCCATATGAGCTGGTTACACTTGGACCTTTGTTAAAACAGTTTGTTCTCGATGATCATGTTTGAATGTTAAAGGGCACTGATGGATGGTTGTTCAGACAGGGATTTGGGGGGAGTGCAGTTGGCTTTTCCACTGGAATGTTGGGAGCCAGATGTGCCATGGAAGTCTGTCTGATACCTGAAGGGGGGAAAAACAGCATTAAATGCTTCCAGCACTGTAATAAATCTTAATTTCCAAAGTGTTGATCTGAGGGGTTGTTTGCTCCTGACTCTGTGCTGTCCTCCCCAGACAAGTGTCCATCGAGGAAGGAGAGAGAAAAGCCAAAGAGTTGAATGTAATGTTCATTGAAACTAGTGCAAAAGCAGGATACAACGTAAAACAGGTGAGTGCTCCCACCCCCCGGGGCACCAGCACCTCCTGGACACTGGGAAAACTGGGACAGGGGATGTTTGTGGTCCCTGCACAGCAGGGAACCTCTGGGAGTGGGGTTGGTGGCTCAGGCTCAGCAGGATCCCTGGCCCTGCATCAAAGGACTCTTCCTTCCACGTGAAGAAACTTTGTGAGCACAGGATCATCCATGTGGATTTCTGGTAATCCAGATTTGGTGGTTGGGCAGAAAGGGAGCCAGAAAGTTGGGGAAACACATGTGTGAGGGCTGTGAGCCCTCCTCAGGGAGTGCAAACTGGGAGGCACTGGGAGCAGGAGCAGGAGATCCTGCACAGCCAAAGCTCTTTGCTTCTGGCAGATGATGAGTTGCTTTTGATGATGAAAGCAGAGCAATGATGGGATATTGGGAAGGAATTCCTGGCTGGGAGGGGGGGCAGGGCCTGGCACAGGTTGGGCAGAGCAGCTGTGGCTGCCCCTGGATCCCTGGGAGTGTCCAAGAACAGGTTGGAGCAGCCTGGGACAGTGGGAGGTGTCCCTGCCCATGGCAGGGGTGGCACTGGGTGGGATTTAAGGTCCTTCCCACCCCAAACCAGTGTGGGATTCCATCTGTATGTATATCCTCACATACGTAGCTGCACAGTTCATGTGCAGAACAGTCCCAGCAGTTGCTAAAACAGGATTATAAACTACTTTGTACATCACAGACAGGACTGAAGGGTCTGTTATTAAAATGTCCCTTGACTTTGTGTATAAGTAGCAAAATTATTCCCTCTCTAATGGAATAATTAGATGTGTTATCTTAGTGCTGAGTTCCAGTGCATTACCAGCCATGGAAGTGCTGCATTCCAGGGCCCACAATTATCCTGCCACTGCCTGGTAATTAAGGTTTGGATCCTTAATGAGTGCTTAGACCTGGGGGTGGGCACTGGGGAGCAAAGACATGAGTGGTTATTCAAAAAGAGCTAAAATTGGATTGTGCTTCTCAGTTTTGATCCGTGTGTTGCAGGCAAGGCTTGGAATTTTCAGGGATTTCAAAGCTGTTCTGGGCTGTGGAATATTTGGAACTCTCACTTTTTATTAGTTTAATAAGTGGTGGTTGAAACAATTCTCAAAGGATGAGACTTTTCATACCACTACTTATTGTTTCCTGGGTTTTTTACAGCATCTCTATTGAATCATATGAATTTATTTTACTAACTTAGATTTATTTTGACAACTTAATAACTTATTTTTCTAATTTATTTGCCAATAAATCCCCCCTCAGTGAGGTGGGGAATCACATGGAGCTGCTGCTTCAGGATGGATCCCCTTCCCTCAACCTGTGTAAATCTTTAATGACCTGAATGCAAATTTGACCTTCCCATAACTGATAACTAATAACACATTCCAATTCTGTACAACAATCCCTGTCCAAGTTAATTTCCATCCAGGAGTTTCAATTCAAGTGTCAAATTATTTTAGATGCAAAGGTCATAATTTGACTACATACAGTGAAATTTGATGTCAAAATTAAGGTGTTAGGTATTAAATATTAATATAAAGGTGAATTTTGGAGTAGTTGGCGAGTCACTGATTTGTCCACCAAGGTGCAGGGTCAGATCTGGGAATGAATGAACAGCTGGGATACTGAGACTGGAATGTGTGCATAGGGAATATCAGCTGTTTATTTGGGAGTTTTTCCCCTTCCATGCAAAATTCCTGCCTGCCAGTACTGGAACTTTCAGGAGCCTTAGGATGGAGAAGGTGAGGGGGTAATTTGCTTCCCTGAGTGCATTTAATTCCCTCTGTCAGCCCTGAAAAGGCTCTACAGGGCTTTGGGATCCCTGCTCCATCCCCCCAGTCTGTATTTCAGGGACTCTCATTGTTGGCCCCTGCATTCCATGCCCAGAATATGTCAGGGTTCCTTTTGCTGCCCTGGGGAAGGAGAGGGGAGGGGGAGCTCTGGAATTCCTGCTTCCAGCAGCACCTGGCACGCTCCAGGCTGGCTCTGCCTTGGCACAGGGACTTTCTCACAGCAGCAGCTGAGGGAACGTGGCCCCTCCTTCTGCTCCTCCTTTCTGCCCCTCTGGTGGCTGGGAATTATTCCCAGGGTTGCAGAGAATGAGAATCAGGGAAACATTTTTGTTTGCTTTGCTTTGGTTTCTTGCCTGGCTCTCCCATCTGGGCAGGGATTCTCCTGCCCTTCCCATCCTGCTGCAGGAGCTTCATCCTGCTGATCCCTGGGGATTTAGTGGCTGGAGTGGGAGGAAAGGCACAGTTGGGCAAATCTTGAAACCCATGGAGAGACATGAGGGTTTTTCCCCCCAGAGTTTATCAGGAGGAGGTTGCAGAGAGACTCTGTGTGGCTCTTTAGTCTTTCAGCTGCTGCATTTAAGTCCTACCTTGGGGGGAAAAGTCCTGAATGCTCCTCAGTAAGTGTGTTTTTGTGCCCACACAAACATTAACCGTGTCTGTGTGTGCAGCCCCCGGGGGTGTGTCAGGCCCTGTGTGAAGGCAGCTTCCTAATCAGCAGCCCGTTCCCCTAATTGGATTTATCCACATATGCTCTGGCTGATAAGAAGAAGGTTAATAAGGGAGAAAGTTGATTTTCTTAGTTGCCAAATTCCTATTTTTAGTCAGATGATTTAGGGGAGAAATGCAGCTAAAAGCATCATTTTATTCCTGGTCTTAATGTAAAGCAAGGATTAATGTATTTTAAACAGCCTTGCTGTCAGCAGCTTGGTTGGAATGCAGGAATTCCACTGGTTCCACCAGCTGAGGATTTCTTAATACTCCCCAACCCTTTCCCTCTGTAAAGTGCATCCATTGCTTTCTATGTGTTGTACAGGGAATAAATGGAATCCCAGAACAGTTTGGATGGAAGGGATGTTAAAGCCCACCCAGTGCCACCCCTGCCCTGGGCAGGGACACCTCCCACTATCCCAGGTTGCTCCAAGCCCTGTCCAATCTGGCCTTGGACACTTCCAAACCTGTGCCAAGGACTGGGTCAAAAATACTCTTTGAGATTCCATCAGTGAGGAATCCTGTCTTGCTGGCCTGTGAGAGTTCCCCTGAGTTTTTCAGGGAATCTGGGAGGTTCTGGATAATGGCAGAGGCTCACAGAAACAGCGAGGGGTGCTGAGCTTTTTTCCTGTGGAATCAGTGAGTTCCACCAAGGAGCAGCTTCTCCCAGCCCTGCCCTTGTCCTGGACCACATTCCAGTGTGTGCCAGACCTGGGGGCTTGGGCATGGAGAGCTTGGAGGGACTGGTCAAGCTGCCTCAGTGTCTTCCCAGCATCATTTGGGAGCCAACCTGGTAAAATCCTATGGACACAGATCCACAGCTGTCCAGGTGCCCGCATTCCTGCTGTAAACAGGCTGGTGCAGGCTTGGCTCAGTTTCCTGTGGAAAGTGGGTCACTGGGAATAAGTGGTTTAGCTTTGTGTCATTTGAGGAGAGGCAAGAAAACAGGGAATGATGGAACTCGGCACGGCTGACGTCAGGCCTGCACTGGGCATTCTGGGACCCCAGGGTGGGAACACCCTGGTGGTGGGAACACCCTGATGGTGGGAATATCCTGATGGATGGGGACCTGCAGGGCTTGGAAGCATCTACTGTCCTGCATCTTGATAAGGCAGAGGTACAGAGGAAGAAGAGTGTCTGAAATGGGGTAAAAAAATTAAAGAATATTAAAGTGTTTCTGTCTGGGCACATCCAGTAGGGCCAGGACTCTGCCAGGGCTGTTTTCCAAAGGGAAGGACCAACTCATTGATAGCCCTGATGGATAGTGAAGGTGTTCTCTGTCCTTCCATCCATCTCATCTGTGCTGTCCTTGCCCAAGGCACATGGAAAAGGGGTCGTTGCTGTCCCCACAAACTGACTGTGGCAGGAACTGCCCTCAGTGGAAGGACAGCCTGGAACTGGGCTGTTCGCATGCAGGGATTGTCCTGGGATCGGGGAATCCGGGTGAATTCTTGGGCATTAATCTGTAGGCTGTAGAAGAACTGTGTAGTGGGAACTACAAGTCTGAGCCTCAGGGACAAAGAGGAAATGCAGGAGAGGGAATCAGCCTGTTCTGTCTCACCCTCCTCCAAGTGCAGTAAAACTGGGAAGAGAGTTTGATCCCAAACCCTGCTGGGAAACTGGAGATGGTGTTCAAGTGTGAGGCAGAGCTGCTTTGGGATGGCAAATGCAAAGCTGTTTTGTGCTTTATACCCCGAGTGTGGACACAGGATAACGATGGCAGCAAAGGATGAGGCCCAGGATTGGGCAGATTGCTGTGCCTGGTTCCCAGGGAGCCTCTCCAACAGCAGAGATGAGCTCTGCCATTTCCAAGGAATAAAGGTTATGTTTGGTGTCAGGCTTTTTGGGCTGAGCAGTGCAAATAGTGCTGCAGGATGTGTGGAGTCATTGTTTGAACTGTATCATCCTGGGGCTCTGCATTGTTTTCATCTGCTCCCTGTGTCTCTCTTGCAGCTTTTCCGACGTGTGGCAGCTGCCTTGCCTGGCATGGAAAGCACACAAGACAAAAGTAGAGAAGACAGTATCCTTTATGCAGCTGTGCCAGGCATTCCCTGGAGGAAAACTCACTGCAGCCCTCGGCCAGCTTGTGGACAGCCCAAAAACAGGGGGAGTAGGGGCAAGTAACCATCCAGCTTGGAGTGCTGAGGGAGAAGGATTGCTGGGATGGAGGGGTGGGACTGGGAGTGTGGAGGGTGGAGGCAGCAGGGGAAGGATGAGGGGTTTGGAAGTGTGGGAAGGTGCAAACAGAGACAGAAGAATTCATTGCTTGGTGTTTGAACAAGCTGGATGTGGGGTGGGAGAAGAGAGGCCTGAAGGGAACCCCAGTGGCTGCTGCAGGTGTGACTGGCAGGATCCCAGAACAATCCTCTTGCTGGTCCCTTCTCCAACTCTCCTGCTCAGTGCAAGGCTAATCCCAAAATCCAGGCCAGTTTCTCAGGGTCACATTCAGGGAATCTTGGGAAATCTCCAAGGATGGAGATGCCATAACCTGCCAGGGCAGCCTGTGCCAGTGCTGGACCCCAGGCAGCATCTGTGGGGTGTGAGGGAGGAGAAGACTCAGCTGGGAAGTCAGGGATAGAAAGGGGATAAAGGTCTCTGCAGGACAAGCAGAAATGGCTGAACTGGAATCACTTCCCTGGCCAGGTGGGTGTGTTTGGAACAGGAGCTTTTCCAGGGTTCTTGGTTTTATTTGCAGCTGGGAAATGCAGGAGAAATGGTACCTTGGAGGAAGGACATGGAAGGAACGGTAGGAAGGGGGACAAGCTTGGTGCTGAAATTCCATCAGAGTGCAGGGGAAGGGATTTGGGAAGCTGTGGAGTGCGACTGCTGAGGCACAAGCTTTGTGCTTAGATCAAAACTGCCTCGTTGTGCAGGTCCCCAGAAGGTTAATGAGCACCAATCTTCATTAATGAGGGGGCAGAGTGCACAGGCAGGGGCTCTATCAGGGAGTTTGATCGCCAGGCTCCAAATGGGAGTGCAGTGAGGGCACTTGGAATTGGCCTTCCTGCAGCCTGCAGATAGCAGGAATGGAATGGGATTAATGGGGTGGAGTTTCCATCAGCTTTTTCACAGGACATGGATCAAGGAGCTCCAACTGCTCGTGCTCAGAGGTGGAGCTGGGAAGGCATCTCTGACTTAAATACACAGCGAGTTTAGAGCAGCCACGTGGACCAAATATTTGAATTATTGGTCTCTTGTTTCCCTTTCTGTGTTTATTTCTCCAAACCTCTTTAAAACCAACTTCTCCCCGTGAAGGAACCAGGGGAAGGCCCAGCCGTGTGATCTCTGTGTTCCCTGATAAGGGAAGCGCTGGGAATTGTGCTGAGGTTGGGGATTAGCATTCAGAGCTCCTCCTGGGAAAGGCTCCTTGAGGCTGGGGCTGGAGGGCATCCTTTGGGAATCCAAATGCTGCAGAGGGAGCAGCTTGTCACAGGTTCAGAGCAGCCAGCTCTGCAGTGTCCTTGGGGGACATCAGCTGGCATTGGAAGGGGGGATTTGGGCTTTGTTGGCTGGTGGTGGGGTGAGCAGAGAGGTTTAACTGGAGCAGGGATTGATGGGAGTGCTCAGCATGGCACATCCAGAGCTCTGGGAGGTTAGGAATGTGCACAGCCTGAGGAGGAATGTGCTGCTGGGACTCCTCACAGAGCACACCATCCCTGTGGAATCATGGAATTACAGGCTCCTTTGGGCTGGAAGGGACCTCAAAGCTCAACTAGTTCCACCCCCTGCCACACCACTCACTGTCCCAGGTTGCTCCAAGCCCCATCCAGCCTCGCCTTGGACACTTCCAGGGATGGGATATTCACTCTTCCAATCCTCTCCTGCCTCTCCCAGAGCTGAGTGTGGGCAGGGAAAGGAGAGGGAAGTACTTGCCAGTTGGCTGTGGAATAGAGGAGCAGGAGTTTGGGAAGGAAGCTGTCCCCTCCTGGGTTCCTTTGGGCCAGCAGGCGGAGCCTCTCCAGGCAGGAATACTGGATCCAGCACCAGTTCCACACTGAGGGTTCCCAGGCTGTGGCTGCTTCCCAGGGAAGAAGTGACAGGACAAGAGGAAACTGCCTCGGGCTGTGCCAGGGGAGGCTGAAGTTGGATATTAGGGAAAATTTCTTGCCTGAAAAGATGTCAGACATTGGAATGGCTGCCCAGGGCAACGGGGGAGTCCCCATTCCTGGAGGGATTTAACAGCCCTGTGGATGTGGCATTTGGGGACATGGTCAGTGATGGCCTTGGCAGTGCTAGGGAATGGTTGGACTGGATGTTCTTGGAGGGCTTTTCCAACCTAAATGGTTCTGTGATGTTCTGGAAACAGCAACTAGACCCTTCAGTGAGTCCAGACATCTTTCCTTCCTGCAGCAGGAGATCCCTGGGATCACTGGGAAGAGCAGGCTCTGCTCAGGGACACACTTGGGGGGCTGCCATTGTGCCAGGGCAGAGTGTGGTGAGAAACCTCCACCTCAGCTGCACCGGGGAGCTGCTCCTTGCCAGTATTCCAGGCTGGAATTCCAGGGCAATGCTGAAATTCCAGGGAAGTGCTGAAGTTCCAGGGAAGTACTAAAACTCCAGGGCAGTGCTGAAATTCCAGGGAAGTGCTGAAGTTCCAGGGCAGTGCTGAAATTTCAGGGCAGTGCTGAAATTCCAGGGAAGTGCTGAAGTTCCAGGGCAGTGCTGAAATTTCAGGGCAATGCCAAAATTCCAGGGCAGTGCTGAAATTCCAGGGCAATGCCAAAATTCCAGGAAAGTGCTGAAAATCCAGGGCAATTCTGAAACTCCAGGGAAGTGCTGAAACTCCAGGGCAATGCTGAAATTCCAGGGAAGTGCTGAAGCTCCAGGTCAGAGCTGAAGTTCCAGGGCAATACTGAAACTCCAGGTACGTGCTGAAATTCCAGGGGAGTGCTGAAATTCCAGGGCAATACTGAAACTCCAGGGAAGTGCTGAAGTCCCAGGGCAATACTGAAACTTCAGGGAAATGCTGAAGACACCAGTGAGGAAACCAGATCTGGAGACCCGTTTGCCTTAACTCCCTTCTTCCCAGTGATTGACATAAAACTGGAAAAGCCTCAAGAGCAGCCTGTCAGTGAAGGAGGCTGTTCCTGCTAATCCCACGTGGCTCCCACCTCTCCAGACCATCACTGCTCCCCTCCCTGCCCTCTCCATTGACTGCAGTGTGAATATTGGCTTGCCCCCCCCCTCCCGTGATAACGCCCCGCAGTCCTCATCGCTGCCTGTCTCGTGGAGATGGTTATTGGCTTCACAAGCACACACACACACACAGAGAATTGTCAGTGTCTTCATTATTTATAAGAAAAAAAAAAAGCCAAAATATCCCGGCGTATTCTAGTTATAACTTTAAAAAAAAAGGAGAAAAAAAAGAGAGAAAAATAGGTACAATTTCTTAATATTTGTTCCTTTTTTAATATGTTATGATACCGCACTTTGGAATGAGGGCGACTGAGTAAGTTTGGGATTGGACTTAGATGGGATGTGCAGAAGAAGGGCTTGCAAATCTGCCCCACTGGAGTTCTCTGAGGATCTGGGAATGCGTAGACAGCGGGAATCGCGGGCGGAGGCGGCGCATGCCGAGGGCTAAACGCTTCTCCTTGATGACTAAACACCAAATGAAACCCAAGCTCTTCATTCCCTTGAGCAGAGCGAGTCTGCCTGGTGCCCAAACCCACCCAGGCTGGGGTTTGGCACCACCACAGGCTGCTGGAGCTGGGAATTCCGCGCTTCCAAGGAAGCGTGCTGGGAAATCCGGAGGGGCTCTCTGAGCGGGATGAGCGGCTTCTGGAGGAGTCGGGGGGGAAGGAAAGGGTGGATGTGCATTAGCAAAACACTTGCAGGAAACAGGGAAATAATGTTTCGAGTGCAAGATGAGTTTTAGGAGCGTTACTTTTTTTCCTTTTTAAGTAGAAAACATCAGTGAAGTGAATTATTCCTGCCCGAGAGATGGGAACGGAGCGTTCCAGCTGATTGGAGGAGGAAGCATTTTGCTTCTTTTTTTTTTTTTCCCAGGGGAAATAGTGAAATCAGGACTGGCACTAAAACCTGCCAAAGCTGATGGAAACCTTGGAAATTTGGGAGAAGGAGGGAAGAGCAGGTGGCTGTCCCAGCAGAGAGGGATAAGTGCCTGCTTTTCCAGAGTGTAGGTTGGTGGGGGAAGGGGTATTTACTTTGGTCCTACAGGAATCTAGTTGAGACATCTTAGATGGAAAGGGAGGGACTTGAGTAGGATGGAAACCAACTTCTGATTATGCAGATTTATGCCTTTATTTTTTAGCTTTTTGGGGTTTTTTTTATGTTCAGTCTTCCAAGTCTGTTTAGTTCGGTTCACTAGAGCTGTATAGTTTGGTTAAACAAGTAGTAATTCAGTTTTCTATTGAACTAAGCTTCCAATTAACCATTTTTTCTTTGATATTTATTTCTTGGCTTAATTTTTTTTTTTTTTTACTCTGTTCAGTACTGATTTTGTGGGTTTTTTTCCCTTTGGCTGAGGAATCTGTTGTAGAGCTTTTGCTGGTGTTGCGAGATGTAGCTCCCCGAGACCCACGGAATGGAACACACTAGAAGTGCACCCTTTTAATCTTTACTAGTTCATTGTGAAGTTGCTGTGTAAGTTAATAAAAACACACTTGTAAATACATTGTTTGCTGGGCAGGTCTGGCCGAGGTGCAGGGAAGGAATTCTCGAGTCTGGGTTGCAATTGCTGCAAGGGAATATTCAGGCTCCTCCTTGGTTCTCTGTGCCCCTCTCCCTGCCATCTAAAATGGGGGAGAGGAGGGGAACCGTCCCCACCACCACTTCTCACCAGGATTTTGGGCACAAAAGAGTTGGAATTGTCCATTCCTGCCAGGCTCGTGCCCTGCCCTGGGTTTCTGGCAACTCTGCACAACAATAACTCAAAGGCAGAACGAGATGTAAAAGTGCTTTTCTAATGCAATATTAAAGGCGAGTTTTTTTGACGTGGCATGTCTTGAAATAAACATCAATGATAATGTGACAAAGGATCATTCTTTCTTTTCCAAAGAACCTCTCTGGGGGAAGGAAACCTGGCTGCTTTTCCTGTGGTGTACTGTTCTTACCCGTGCAGAAATGCCTCATCCTGCTGCTTCTTCCTTGGCTTTCCTCTCCTTTGGTTCTCCATGCAGCTTCTCCTGCTCCTCATCTGGCTCATCCCACCAGCACATCCTTGGTTTTCTGCTCCTGGTGGAACCAGCCCCCTCTGCTGCCCATATCCCAAGCTTTAAGCACTGGATTTGCAAGGCTCAGCCCGGGGCTGCTTTTCCTGGGAGACCTGAGAGCAGGTTTGGCCATAATTCCCTCTGAATGAGGGTGTAGAGAGCAGCATTCCCACAGCTCCAGGGGCTGCAGGAACATGGATGGGGCAGCCCTGGCTTGGCCCCTCTCCACGAGCTCCCTGGGTGTGCTCAGGTACACTGGACAGTCCTTGCTGACAGTCTGTGCTTAAAGTGACCACAACCTAATCCCAGTTTCCCAGAGAAAAGACCCTTCCAAAGTGGGCACAGGAGCAACACGATCTCCATCTTTCACATTTTTTTTGCACCATCTGGCTTTGGATCTTTCCTTTGCTCTTTGGGAACCATGGGAACAGACCTTTTGACTGCTGATTGTGTGCGATTTTTGGAGCGAAGGTCTCGGCTCTGTTTCCTTTGCCCTCCCCGCCCTGCCCTGCTCTGTACAGCCCCAGCTGCTCCATTGCCTCTCCTTTTGTCTTGATAAAAGTAGTTGAAGAAATTGTGTAAGGGGGGATAAAAAAGGTTCCTTTTCTTCATGTCGGAATGTCACTGGTACCTCAGCTCTGTTTGATAATACCGACAACGACAAGAGAACAAATCCTTAGCGCTTGAACTAAATAAATACCTGTCTCATTGGAAAGCTCTGGGTCTCTTCTCTCCATCACAACGCAGGTGGGAGGTGCAGCTCCTCCTATGGGGGCTGCAGGTGCTGCAGGACAAGTTTTTAGGGGCAACGAGGATGTTTTGGGGGGGTTTCTTTGCAGAGGGAAGATGTGGAGTTGTGTGTTTGCTGTTCCTTCGGTTCCACGCGGTGTCTCTGAGGTTTTCCAGCTGTGCCTTTCTGGGCCTTTCCTGCTCTTGATATCCAGCTGTTCCCTCTCCAAGAGCCTCAGCTTCCCTAGGACACGAGTGGAGCAAGCCCACCTTCCCTGAGGAGGATCTTCCTTAATCCTTGGAGGGCTGCAGGGCCGGGGAGGTGAGTACTGGTACCAGCTGCTCGTGAATGAGTTATCCTTGCCTTTCCTGGAGGAGGGAATCGTGGAATCTCAGGATGGTTGGGTTGGAAGGGACCTTGAAGCCAGTCCCAACCTGCTGGCATGGGCAGGGACATCTTCCACACAGATTGTTCCAAGGAATTGCCTGCATTTGGTGTGGGAACAGCAACATCCCGACCTTGGTGAATCAGTGGGCTGTGAGGCCGTGGAGATGGGCTGGAATTCAGGGAAATGAGAGGAGCCATGTGGGGACAAGGCACTAGGGGAGCTTCTCTTCCTTATTCTTGGCACCTCCAGGTCCTGCTCTGGCTGGGAGTCTCTGGAAGCACCAGCTCACCTCTCGGGAGTGGGTTTGGGATGGAAGGAGCCGAGTGGGATGTCAGAGTGGTGTCTCCTGGGGAGCACCAGAGTGCAACCATCCCAGTTCCTCCTTGGAACTGAGCCTTGGGGCTGTCACCTCAGACACTGGTATCCCAATTCCCTGCTCTGAAAGGGGCCTGGATTAAACTGCAGGGAGCAGGGAATGGGCAGGGTGCTGGTCCCAGTGGGTCACTCCCGGTGCAGTGGGCCAAGCTCTGCTTCCAGCCCAGGTCCAAACTCCGACAGGGAGCGGCTGGCTCAGCTTGGAGGGTGCTCCTTGCCCGCTGGTGGGATCAGCCCTGCTTTTTCCAGGCTGGAGCATCCCCAGCACCCTCCTGGCAGCATGTGCAGAGCTGCTGCAGCCGCCGGTGCCATCCTCTGGCTGCAGTGGAGCTTCCAGCGGCGGAATGCTCAGAGTGCAGGGCTCTCCCTGCTGCTGCAGCAGCTCCTTTACCCATGCTGGGCATGTCCCAGCCCCGGCAGGAAGACAAATGGGATGTGCAGGCTGCGGCACAGGCTGCCAGCGCTCCCGCAGGCGGCTGCGAGCATGGCCCTCTGCTCCCTCTGCGTTCCCTCTGCTCTCTCTGCATTCCCTCTGCTCCCTCTGCATTCCCTCTGCGTTTCCTCTGCTCCCTCTGCATTCCCTCTGCTCCCTCGGCATTCCCTCTGCTCCCTCGGCATTCCCGCTGCTCCCTCTGCATTCCCTCTGCTCCATCTGCATTCCCCCTGCTCCCTCTGCATTCCCTCTGCTCCCTCTGCATTCCCTCTGCATTCCCTCTGCTCCCTCGGCATTCCCTCTGCTCCATCTGCATTCCCTTTGCTCCCTCTGCATTCCCCCTGCTCCCTCTGCTTTCCCCCTGCTCCCTCTGCATTCCCCCTGCTCCCTCTGCATTCCCTCTACTCCATCTGCATTCCCTCTGCATTCCCTCTGCTCCCTCTGCCTGAGCTGGGATTTCCAGCCTAATGGATGGTTTAATGGATCTTCCATCAATTGAATTGATCTGTCACCAGTTGGCAAAAATACCTGTTTTATTTCCCCTCCCCTTCCCTTGCACGTGGCAAAGGGGCTTTTTATAAAGGATTTGGGATGCTCTGGTAGGAGCAGGATTTAATGAACTGTAAACATCGGGCTCGGGCGTGTTGGGAATGGAACTCCAGCGGAATTGCAGTGCCAGGAGCAGCTCTGCCCTTCCCAGGAGGATGAGGAGGAGGGAAGGGCTGAAGGCAGCTGGGTCGTGATGTTCCTGCTGCCCCACAGCTCTGCCCTGGAGTGCTGTTCCCAAACCCAGTTTTCCAGGCAAGGGAGAAAATGGGATTGATTGATTGATGCTGGTGTTTTGGCCCTGGCCTTTCCCATGTTTATCTGAGCTTGGGAAGAAATCCGAGTGGAAGTTTGAGGGTGGAATCTGAGCTCAGGTGGAAATTTGAGGTTCAATCCCAACATTTCCTGAGCTGCTTGATTTCCAGGGAAGTGGGTTTGGATCCCAGTGAGGGTCACATGGCCCCAGCGGATTTCTGTGCCATGGGATATTGTGGGATTCATCTTTCCAGGCAGTTTGTGGGCACATTTGGGCATTAATGGCTTGTGCCTGGTCCTTCCTGCGAATCCCACAGTCTCCATCCTCGTTTCTGGGGGATTCTGGAGCTGTTCTGAGCTTTGCTCCATGTTTGGACCTTCATCAGCTCTCCGTGCTGGGGAGAGCAGCCCTGTGGGCCTGGATCTGAGCTGGGAATGGGGCAGGTTGCTCAGCACTCCTTGTCCTGCTGGTCCTGTGTGGCGTTGGCACGGAGCATTCCTGGGAAGCTCCTCTCCCAGGGGAGCAAGCCCAATCCAGGTGGTTTTGTGGTCTGTGCCTCTGGTGTTTGTGCTTCCGCACTGATTTCTGAAGTGTTTAATTGCTCCTTCGTTCAGCTTCCTAGTGCAGGGCCTGGCTGCCATCAGCTCTTCCCACCGGCAGCGAAGACCCCGGGAATCGCTGCTGGAATCAGTGCCGATCCATCACTGCCCTTCCCATGGATTGCTCCATGTCCCTGGCTCTTTGGGAGACCAGCACACCAGGACAGAGGTGGGATCAGCCCCGGGATGTTCAGGTACTGCAGGGATGGGGAGAGTGGGAGTCTGAGCTGGGAAAGGAGCTCTGGCAGCAGCTGGATGTGCCGTGGGAAGGAGGGAGGATTTCAAGGCCGTGTTGCTCTTGATGAAAAACTTCCAGATATTTCCATCTCCAGGTGTGTCTCACCTGGGATTGTGCACCTTGTCTAGTGAATCATGGCATGGTTTGGGTTGGAAGGGATTAAAGTGGAGATTAGGAAGGAATTCCTGGCTGGGAGGGTGGGCAGGCCCTGGCACAGGCTGGGCAGAGAAGCTGTGGCTGCCCCATCCCTGGGAGTGTCCAAGGCCAGGTTCCTTCCCTGTATTCCTTTCCAATATCCCATCTAACCCTGCCCTCTGGCAGTGGGTGTTGGATCAGCACCCAAGGAGGTGACAGTGGATTGCACATGGAGAGGGCAGAAGGGATGAGGACATGGGGGGGTGCAGGGCCAGATTCTGCTCCTCTCCTGCCCTTGGGAGTGGGTATTTTATGCTGGGATTAACACAGGGATGCAGGGGCTGTGAGGGAAAGCCTGAATCCGTTTGGGAGCTGGGACCCAGGCCTGGCTCGTGCCTTGCACATTAAATAGAGCCAGGGATGCTGCTCAGAGGCCTCAAACAGGGCTGGCAGTGCCTTCCCAAGCAGAGACACCTCATCCCACAAATCCGTGATGCACAGGAGCTGCTCTGCCAGCACAGGATGGTGGCTCTGGCACAGAGGAGGGATTTTTGGGGCAGCTTTGTCCCTCCTGTGCCTCTTCAGGATCTTCATGCCCTGTTAAGAGTGCCAGGGATGCTCCAGCCGTGCTCCTGTGAGGAGCTGAGGGTGTTTTGGAGCTCCCAGGGACAGGGAGGGAGGCAGAGGGGTTCAGGAGGAGTCAGAGGAGCTGGTGCTGTGCAGCTGTGGGGGCACACCACCCTTCCCACCCTCTGGAAGCTGAGCAGCCCCTCCTCTTGCTCACTCACCACAGGCCAGGGCTGGTTTTTCGCTGCCTTTATTAGACCGCACAGGGGGTGTGGGTTTTTCCCTTCCCGGGAGCAGATGGAGCAGGAGGGAGGCAGGGGAGGTGTGTGGGGATATCCCAATCCCCCTGGGCACAGGGATGAGCTGATCCAGGGCTTTAGTGGCAGAGCTGGGTGCTGGGGTCACTGGTGGTTCTTTATCCAATTGTGGGGTCTGTAATTCCTACATTTGTTTAGTGTCAGTGCTGCCTTCAGGATAAAATCTGGGTTGTAGGGTTGATGCTCAGCAGCTGCTCCTCACCCCTTCCTTTGCCACCTCCCTGTGCTGCCCAAAAGTCCCATGAGCTGCTGCTTGTCCCTGGGCCTCACTGTGTGTCCCCCCTCTATCCCAAATCCCTGCTGTGAAGATCCCAGCTTGGCTGCCAGAAAGGATCCTGGCCCCCAGGGACAGCTGCCCTTCTCCCCCTCCCAAAAATCAGCTCAGGATGCTGTGTATCCCTCCCACTTGGCTGGGATATTCCCTGGGCTCTGCCCAGATCAGTTCCCAGGGGTTTAACTCCCAATTCCTGGCAGTTTTGCACCATTTCTCCAGCTTAGCCAGGCCCAGGGGACTGGTGTGAGGCTGGAAATCCTGCAAACCTTTCTCGCCCTCCTTGATCTTTCGTCCATCTTTGGAGCATCCCAGTGGCTGCCCCTTGTGTCAGCTCCTGCTCCAGTGCTGGAGCCTCTCCCCAAAAAAGCCCCTAACAAGCCCCTTCAGTGTGGAGCT
Source organism: Sakesphorus luctuosus (assembly GCA_013396695.1). Classification (NCBI taxonomy): domain Eukaryota; kingdom Metazoa; phylum Chordata; class Aves; order Passeriformes; family Thamnophilidae; genus Sakesphorus; species Sakesphorus luctuosus. Next base: position 715,103 of record VWZD01013280.1, read on the forward strand.
CACCCACCCCAAAAAATCCCACCACTTCCCCCTAAACTGACTCCCCCTTGCTCCCAAATCCAGGTGTTTGTGCAGCCAGGGGAACTGCACCCCCTCTGCCAGCAGCTCCCAGGCCCTTCCTGCTGGGAATGGGATGCTGGGGAGTTCTGGGGTGGGTGTTAGGGGGGCTCTGAAGCACGAGGGGGTTATTGAATGCAGAAGCTGGGGCTGGCAGGAGGATGTGGGGGTGTCTGTCCCCAGGGTTTGGGGGGGTGT
>VWZD01013281.1:0-180460 GCA_013396695.1 Sakesphorus luctuosus
TCTCCTCAAACCAAGACAAAGTCAAAGGACTGGCCACTTCATATACTTACCTTGTAATCTCACAATCGTGTGTCTAGATCTGTATTGACATGAGGATTTATCAGAAAAAATAATACCCCTGTGGAGCTATGCCAATTGTTCTGATACCTAGTATCATTTTTTAAAACTGCTTAAATGCACATTTACATTGCAGCTGGGTGGTCCTTGGGTTAAAGAACTTGCTTTCAATAACTTACCTCAAATATATATTTTTTATTTTTAATAAAAAAGAGGAAATTAAAGACAAAAATCTATGTTATTTTAACCTTGAGGTTTCAACAATAATGAAATTCAAATTTAAGCTTGATGTACCATCTTAACTCATTCAACAATGTATTTCAAGAAATGCCAGTAATGGGAGGAGTTAAGATGAATAGATCAGCCTTAAATGAAAACTCCTAAGTTATATTTCATTCCTGAGAAATGTGTGCGTGTAAAGGATTTTTCCCTTATAGTTTCATACAAAGAACTTGGGGTCTTGAAACTGGACTTTACTAGATAATGTGCAAGCTGTTTTCATGCAAATCACATGTGAGATGGACTCGGGGACCCCAAGGTCAGCAAGTAACACAGCCCATCTCAGATGCCTCTTCCAGGAATGGGACTCGCTAGTCCATGATACCACTGGACGCAGAATGAACACAGCCTGGGTTGTGCTGAGGATTCCTCAGAGCTCCTGAATGCTGTTTTCATTCAGCATGACTGAGGATAATGCGTTTGCTCTTTAAGAGAGCCTTACCTTCCATGATGAGAAATGGGGTGAGGCAACCACATGTGCAGTTCTTGTCATGTCTCTGTCCTTCCTGATGCAATGTCCATGGTGCCTCATGCTGTGTGCTTCTGGCAGGCAGTGTCTGGCTGTTCGTTTGCATTTGACACTGTGCTAAGGTCCTTTAAAAGCCATGTCATGCTCATTTGAAAGGCTGTAGTGGGACAGTGAGAAGGAAAGTTGCCTGTTTGCCTTGGTTTGGCGGCTGCACTGAATAAATAAAACCTTTTGAGAGGAGAGAGGAAACAGAAGAGAAATAAGAGGGGAGAGAGGATAGGGGAGAAGGCACTCTCCTTCACTCTGTAAAGCAGACAGGGTGTGAGGGAAGGATTTTTCAAAGGACAAGGTACAGCTTTGCAGCAGAAGCATAAACTGGAGCGTGGAGGAGGAGGGAGCAAATATGCACAGCCCTGGCTCAGGCTAATGGAAAGAGACTGCAGAATCAGAAGGCCTCTGAAGAGTATGTAAAAAGGTGAAAACCCATTAAAATGTGGAATTTAGATGCATATCTCTCCCTCTACACTCACACTCACTGACTGTGTAATGTTACTCTGTTTCATCCTGCAGATCTGTTTTCTCTTTCTACTTGTATTAATTGAATTCAAATTACAATAATATCCAGATTCTGAAATTCATAGATTTATAGTGGTTTGGGGAGGTCTACAATTAAGTAAAAGTATAGGAAAGTGTATATATATGTATATACATTCCAATGGTATGAAGTTCAATAAGGCCAAGTGCTGGGTCCTGCACTTTGGCCACAACAACCCCATGCAGGGCTCCAGGCTGGGCACAGAGTGGCTGGAGAGCAGCCAGGCAGAAAGGGACCTGGGAGTACTAATTGACAGGAAGCTCAACATGAGCCAACAGTGTGCCCAGATGGCCAAGAAGGCCAATGGGATCCTGGCCTGTATCAAAAATAGCATGGCCAGCAGGACCAGGGCAGTGATCCTTCCCCTGTACTCTGCGTTGGTGAGGCCACACCTTGAGTATTGTGTTCAGTTCTGGGCCCCTCAGTTCAGGAAGGATATTGAGGTGCTGGAGCGGGTCCAGAGAAGAGCAACAAGGCTGGTGAAGGGACTGGAGCATAAGTCCTATGGGGAGAGGCTGAGGGAGCTGGGGTTGTTTAGCCTGAAGAAGAGGAGGCTTAGAGGTGACCTCATCACTCTCTATACTACCTGAAGGGANTATGGGAAGTATAGGAAAAAAGATGCACCTCAAAGCTCTGGCTAACTCAGGATCTCTTCATGTTTGTGTCGCTCTATTTTCCTTCTGTCCTGGTCATAAAATGTAAAATGTATCTCCTTTAGCCACCTAGTATTTGGAAATCCAGCTGAAGACCATAACAGATGAGGTCTAATTCTTTCCTAAGGGGTTTAGAGCCTGTGACTAGATGTCGAGCCTTAGAGCTATCTGATCTCTGTTGGCTCCAAGGATTGCACTGATCCTTTGTTTTCATTTTCCAGTATTGGAGGAAAGATAAACAGATGCTGTCACATAGATGCTATACGAAATCTTGGCTTCTCTAATTTATTTATAACTGCCCTCCAAGTATTAATGCCTCTGCAATGAGGCAAGTGCCTTATATTAATTTAGCAAAAGTCAGGATTAGTTCAATGAATAGCAAGAATAACAATCTTATGCCACTTCATATTAATCATTGATTAGCAGAAAATGCTACCTCATATTAATCATTGACTAGCAGTAAATGTAAAATATTTTTTTACAGAAATGGAATTTGAATGGTAATTTTGCAAATCATGATTTACAAACCCAAAATACCCTGTTTAATCTTAACTTCACATGGTGTCAAAAACACACAACATAAATAAACAGAAAGATATGCAGCAATACTGTTTTCTCTAGAAACTAAGTTGTTGGTACTAAAGAAGATGCAAAAATGTATTTCTTTGTAAAATAGGAATTTTAAATTGATTAGATGAAAAAATCAAAATCAGGACTTCACCACATATAACTTATCTTTTCTGAAAATGTGCATAACTTCTGGCAAAACTGAACCGTGACAAGTTATTCCCCAAAAAAAAACCCAGAAGCAGAAGGACAGACCATGTGTGGACAGAAATCCCCTTTTGTCTCAGTGCTGACAAACACTCCCAAATCAGCAATCATTTTGGGAGGAAACTGTTGCTTCATGCAAACACTATGATCTCGAGCTCATGCTTTCTTGCCTAAGACACATTTCTGTGATAAATCCCACAATTCTCACAGCCCTCTCCATGAAGGATAGGTTGTTATGAACCATGGCTGTAAAGCACAGTGCATCCTCTTGGGTAGATGCTCAGCCTGCGCAAATGCAGCCATTCCCCCCGGACAGCCAGACCCTTTGTTCTCTGTATTTCACCTCTAACTTTTCTCATGGCCCTTCTCCTGCAGTCCGTGCCCCCAAGGGTGAACCCCAGGGTGTGTGCATCCTCTATCGCCACCAACAATGCTGGAGTCTGGGTAACATGGCATGCATGTACCTTGAAGAGCACAGTGCTCTGCTCTGTGCCTACCCAGGCACTTGACACTTCATCCCCATCTTACCTGAGAGGAGGAAGGAAGGAGAAGGGCTAAAGCGAGAGGAGACTGATGTGCAAAGCTAGGCAGCGCTTGGCATGTCTCCCGTCTGGGGTGCCCAGGACCTGGTCCCTGGGAAGCTAAATGAATCCCGAGTACGCAGGACCATAAAGGCAGAGAGGGTTTTGTAGAAATACAGATAAACACACCCAACAATCTTATATCGAATACCCTGGCTTCATGTCACAGAATCACAAAGTATTCTGAGTTGGAAGGGACCCACAAGGATCATGGAGACCAACTCTCCAGCCCATACAGAGACTGAACTCAGAACCTTGGTGTTATTAGTACCAGTCTCCAATCAACTGAGCTAATCTCAGTCTCTAAAACGTTATTGGGGGGAGTGACATTTGGGATGTTCGTGCCAGGAAGACTGGACTCAGCACACTGAACTCTTGCCGGGAGTCGCGGGTGGGTCGCTGGCGCTCCTCTGCTGCCGCGGGAGACCCTGGCGTCCCGTTCGCCTCCCTCCCTCCCTCTGTTCCCGCGGGTGGGGGGCTATCCCGGCGAGACTCTCCTCCCGCCCGGCGCGGGGGGGTCTCTGTGCCGGGGTTGAGCCGGCGATGGCCGCGCGGGGGCGCTGGTGGCGCTCGGCGCTGCCGGGGCTGCCCGTGTTGGCCGCGGCATTCCCGCTGCCCGCTCGGCGCGCAGCGGCCGGGAATGGGGGAGCTCTGCCCGCGTCCCGCGGCTCCGGCGCCGGCTCCCGCTTTCTCGGCCTGAAGCGCTCCGGCACTCGTGGATCCCGGCGGGGAAGGGGCCATGGGCCGCCTCCCCGAGGCGCGGCGGCTGTGAGCCGCAGGAAAGGAAGGGAAGGCTNAGCACCTCGGTGCCGGTGCCTCGGGGGTGCCGCTACCCGCCCGCGCCCGGCCGCGGCGGTGCATGGATGCGCCATGGCCACGCTGGTGTGCAGGGTGCAGCTGCTGGATGACACCGACCCCTTCAACAGCACCAACTTCCCCGAGCCCACCCGGCCGCCGCTCTACACTTTCCGAGAGGACATCCCGCTCGCCACCCAGCTGGCCGGGGTGCACCGCCTCCTCCGCGCCCCGCAGAAGGTACCGGGGGAGGGGAGCGGGATGTGTGTGTATCGGGGGGCACAGCGCGAAGCGCAGCGGCCTCTCCGCTGAGCCCCGCAGCGGGAACAGAGGCCAGCGGGGGATCCGGCCCTGCGGGGCGGCAGCTCCGGCTCCGGCGGGGAGGGCGCCGTGTGCCCCGCCGGTCCCTGTGCGTCTCTCCGGTCCCGTGTACCCTCGCCGGTCCTGTGTGCCCTCTCCGATCCCCGTGTGCCCCCTCCGATCCCCGTGTGCCTCTCTGGTTCCGTGTGTCCCCTCTGCTCCCCTGTGTCCCCGCTGGTCCCCATGTGTCCCGGCTGGTTCCCATGTGCCCCCTCTGCCCCCCGCTGTGTCCCCTCTGCCCAACCATGTGTCCCCGCCGGCGCTATCCCTCGCCCCGACAGTATCAGTGTTTCCTGCAGTGCTGGGGAGAGGCCCGGGGGGACGGCGGAGGGGCTCCCTCCGCTGCTCTCCTGTGCTCCCAAACGCCCTCAAGGGCAGCTACCACCTCTGCGTTCCTCAGGAGAAAAAAAAAACCCTCATCACCCCTAGCTGGGTATCAAATCCAACGTGCCTGCCCTTCGCTAGCGATGCCCGAGTGTCTGGGGATACGGAGGGATAAGGTGGTTCGCAGGGGCGCGCCGGTAGGACCCCGACTTTGCCGTGGTGAGGTTTAATGAGCTGGGCAGATCCAGCCAGGGCTTTGGTAAAAATAGCAGCGTGTCTGCTGCCCTTGAAACAATCGGTGCTATTAGTCCCTCTTGCGAAGAGCTGCAGCATGGCCCTTGTCAAATCTTACCTATCTCTTTTCTTGCATGCCTCTTTTAATACATATGCTGGCATCTGTAGCTGTGCCCTTGAAGTCAGGCACCCGGGCATGATCTTTGGATTTTTAGTTTTCAAAGCAGTGCCATTGATTGACATAATAATAATGTTCTTTCATTGTTATCTTGTATCAGCACATCAGTTATGGAGTGTGTACCAAATAAAAAAGGAAAAATGCCCACTTCTTTTTATTTCTGTAAAGTAAAAGTTGTAAAACTTGTAGTCACTCTGTGATGAAGTGGGAGGAAAATACTCTCTTAACATCACTTGTTGCATTCTGCTCATGGGAGCATGCGGGAAGATGACAAAGGGCTGTGTGTCCTCTTGGATTTAAGGATATCCAAAACCCCATAAAAGTATTTCAGAGAAAAGCTCTTGGAGCAGACAGAAGTTTTGCATTTGTAGAACGGTTTCTCACATAATAGTTGCCAAGGATACAGCATCCAGCGAACAGAGCTCTGCCTAATGCACAAAAACTTTGGAAGCTCTTGGTGCGCTGGGTCAATTCTGTTTTCATGTGCTCAGTCGTCCCCAATTCAGAGAGTGGTCTCATTGTTTTCAAGGGAGGCTTTTTTTTGGAGTTAGAGCTAATTAAAAGAAGGGCAAGATGGATTCTGACACCTAATGAAGTAAATAAAGAGATAGTTTAAAATCTGGATTTATAGTTAATTCAACCTCATTTTCAAACATATTTCACTATGTTGTGTTTTTTGTCGACTTTGCTTTGAATACTGTCCTGGCATTTTTTTAGAACCTTATACTAACATCAGTACCAACCCCCCACCTCGATTTAATGTCTTAGGAGCCATCCAAAATCCTTGACCGCTTTTATATGCTTAGCTCCTGCCCAGTGTTTCCACATGCAGCATTTCTCAAGTTTAATTAATGTTTGGAAACAAGACTTGAATACTTTGGGTGAGAGATGTGCTAAGTCCTTAGAGGTGCTGTAAAACCTGGCTGCTCAACTATAGCTACTCTGCTAGAGGCAAGTCCTGGCCCAGTGACTGTTTAATCTGAGCTTCTGGCTCTTACAAATATTTTGTTTCTGCTGTTATAAGAATGTGCACAGGCTCATTGAAATCTGCTTACATTGTTACAGTTACCTTTGTGACTGCAGAGCCATTCCTGTCTCTAGAGTAGCTTAATTATGTCTCTTGGCTTCTACAAAGTAATAATAAAAAAAAAGAAGTGTTGATTTAGACTTCTTTACCTTTTTTCCTTATATTGAGAGCATAATTCTTTGTGTGCTCTTGCAGTTAGGGCAGCATTTCTGTGTTTGGCGTTACATCTTTGTATCTGTGATTCTGCTTTGTGTTGCTTTCTAAGGACAGGCTTTCCATTTTCTTTTGGGGAGGTAGGAATATTGTTTCTGCAGCTTTTCCTCAGGACTGTATTCACCTAACCAATAGAAGATAACCACATTAGTTGCTGAAGAATTTTGGTCCATTTTACCCAGAAGTCGGGGCAAACTGTGATCTCGGGAAAATGCAGCTGTCAAAGCAGAGCATGAGTTGAAATTCAGGTGTCAGTTCACATTGACAGATTTGAGGTTTGATTGGTTAACTACTTTGAAAATTAGTGAGCTAATGGTTTGATGGTCCATTTAGTATCTTCGTGGGGACTAGCACAAAATATCTTGAAACAGGCTTAGGAGTTTATAGCTCTAATGCTGTCCCTGCCCAAAGCAGCAGAGTTGGAATTTTAAGGTCTCTTCTAACCCAAGCCATTCTATGATGATAATGAAATGCATAGTAACATCAGTGTCAAAATAATTTCTGAAATCTTATAAACTGTTGGCCTTCTTGTCAGTGAGTTTGAATGATCAATGCTAGGTTTTTTTCATCGGTTTTTAGGTTGTCATCTGTTGACTTGGATGAATATTCACTTATTCTCTGAACAGAGACGCCAGCTTGTTGCCTTCAAATCACTGAGGGGTTTGTACATCTTGTAGATGACGCACTGCTGTGGGATGTACTTGAGAGGATGAAGTCAGTAACGGGAATCCAACTCACTTCAGTCAGTGTCAGGTTTCGCCATTGCTGTCTTGAAATTAGTAGTCATGATGGTATTTTTGTAATTTAGTAAAACAATTTGTATATTGCAAGTCCTTGTAAGTTAAACATTATAAACAGTTATTGAGAAAGCCATTTAAAAAGATGAAAAATGCTTTGACATTCTGACCTGTCATAGTATGTCATTAGTAGCTTTTTTGTAACCAGCAGATGCTATAGTTTGACTCCAAAGGGCAGGATTTCTTCAGTCCAGTTCTTTGGAAGTATAACTCTCAATTTCACATGTTGGTTTTACTACTTCTCTTCAAACTTAAAATTTTGCTTGAGTCTGGATGCAAATCTAGATCTACACAGTGTCTTCTGAGCAGCAATATTTTGAGATCCTTCTAGAGGAGTGCAGCGAAGAAACTGAGTTCCATGAATGGTGTCTGAGATGGACTTTACCACCCTCAGTAAAGTGGAGCACCTAAGCTGGTTGATAGGGAAAACATGAGAAAGGTGTCTTCAGTCTTTCTTTTGCTTGGAACCGAGTGCTTAATTGTAACCACCTCACTCTTCTTTCCGTGCTTCTCTCTGTGCACACGCCTTTCCTTACATCCAAATCTCTGGATACAGCAGCTTGCTGTTCCCTGAGTGCCTCTCAGTTCTACCTGGCATGCACACTGAGCCCCAGAGGTCAGGGATGCTTGTTTTGGGCATCCCCCATGGTTTTGTATGCTTTGGTCCCGCGTGGTGACACACCATCTTAGTTGGCAATGCAATGAAGTACCACAGATTCTGTTACGAGATTTTTAGCCGCATCTACAAATTCTTGCTGAGTAACTAAGCCATGTTGCAGAGCTTTTCTGGGATGGTTATTGATTTGGCTGCCTAAGGTGCCATTTTGAATTTGGCTTATATTGTTTCTAAGGATTTTAGGTCATTCCTACTGTCTGTTGTATGAAGAAGAACTGGATCTAGTCTGGACTCTGAATTCAGATGTCCATTTTACCCATTTCTGTGAACCTTGGGAAAATTCAGGACTGGATCTAAATTTGTAGCTCAGACCCAGTGCCAATAGTGCACTTTGAATCTAATTCAGTACATCGGGTTTGTTGGTTTTGAATTGCTTTGAGTTACTTGATACTTACAACTTGCTGACACATGGTCGCTCAGGAGAGTGGCTATATATACGTGGCCGATGTCAAGTGGTGTGCTTTTTTTAGGGATCTTCTTCATTATAACTTATTCACATAATTACAGCATGCTGGTTATGTTGCCACAGTCTGTTTTCACATCCCACAGTACTGTTCAGTGTTGGGGTAGGTCTATAAAAATACATTTTTACAATAATATAGGAAACCATGCTGTCCAATTTATCAGGAAAATATAATTGAAATATTTTGTGTAACAAGGGAAAACAAAAAAAAATAGTGCACATGGTGTACTGGTGGTGATGGTGAAAGGGGAGATATAGTGCTATAAGGATAATTGCTTTGACCTCCTATTCCCTCTGAGAAAACTGGAGGCAACTTCTGTGTTTAAATCCCATCCAAGAATTTGTAATTAGGAAGTGTCATTCAGAAAACAGTGGTATAAGCAGATAAATCCAATGAGCACTAGAGGGATTCAGGAGTTTCATTCATAAAGAAACCATCCAGATTTCCATCTTCAGCTGCTGTGATTTAGCCCTAGATGAAAGTCAGGGCTGACTCTGGGGCATGGTGTGATGTAAACTGATAGCAGGGGCTGCTCCACTGGTTGTATCCTTGCAGGGAACTCAGCTCTGGCATTGAATTCTGTGCCAGGCTGTATCCTGGCATCAACCTCAGGTTATCTGAGAGCAGAAAACCTACCAACTGACTCCTCTTCCCCAGGTTTCCTTGAAGCACAGTGGCATTAAGAAATGCCTTGGTGCATAGAGGCTAGGCAGAAGCAGAAGAAAAAAGGATGGTTTGGGTCCCGGTCCTGATGGAGGTACTGTTAATTAGAGCAGCTGTTCTTTGAAGAGAGCATTTTTGCTGTAATTGTTATGATCTTCATGGGAACTAAAGAATAGAAGATGGAAAGAATTGTCATTGTGGCAGTGAAAATGAACCCATAGGGAGGGGAAGCTGGCTGATATTTTCTGCAGGTGTCGCTGCTGAGGACTGCGGAATATTTTAGTTGAGGGCTAACAAGGCACATAGGTCTTTCATATTCTTCCTGAGGGAGGTGGACATCAGCCTTTTTCCATCCTTTGAGAGAAGAGGGGATTTAACATGAGTTATTTCCAACAGGTTTCCAAAGTATTCTGACTCTAGTCAAGTATTTCTGGAACTGACAGATTCCTGTGCTTCAAGAGATTGACCCTGTAGTATTCACGTGTGCTTGAATTTTATAGGGAAGTATTTATGAGGGCAGAAGGGGTAGGATGCTGCTCTGTGTTCTGACTTTCAAGCATGAGCTGCATCAGAGTCCTGTGTGAAATACACTTTTCTGGGGGAGTATAAACAACCTCCCAAAAGCACAGCTGTGAAAAGCTCCTCAGTCTCCAGCAGCTTCTGCGATATGGGCCTTCAAAAGAGCAGAGATAGGCATAGAATAGATACAAAGTAATAGTCAAATGCTGGGCTTTATCTCCGACAGTTTAATGGGAGGTATCTTTGAAGTTCTTTCAAGGTTCTTCTGACAAGTTATGATTTGGACAAGTTGTAGTTTGGTTCAGTTGTTTGATCTAGGCTTAAAAGCTGTCTTGTAAATGCAGGGGCACAGATCTATTCCAGAGAATCATTTCCTTACTTTGACACTTCTCTCAGAAGTCACTCAGTTTGGCTGCTCGTAGCTCAAGAGTCTTTATAGAGCTCAGTCTCAAGAATAGTGGGAGCAAATGTGCTGTAAGTTCTCATGATTCCACTAAATTTTGAAATCACAGATTGCTCAGATGCAACCTCTGGAAACTTGGATCACCCTGTGTTTCCTGTAGGCTTGTAATCAAACAAAGGAGATGAATAGGAAGAAGTTTGACCTTGATGTTATCATACCACAAGTCTTGTACTTGCAGTTACAAATTTTGCTGGTTTTTATCAAAACCTATTTGTAGAGACCTAATTTCTTCCAAGTTCTTCTTGTATGAAGATTATTAATGTCTTCACTTAGCAAGAGACTAAGATTACTTCAGTCCATATCTGTGTTGGTGGAGGAATGGTCAGAAATGTGGCATGTTGCAGTCTCTTCTTCCTGTGTTATTCTAAATAACAACAAAGTTCTAAAAACTTTCAGGAAGAGTTTTCTCTTTCCAGTGCTTGCACAGCTGTCCTACCTCGCCAGTAATTAGGATCTAAATGAGAGTCCCTTTTCTTTCTGTCTGATTTCACTCCTTAGGTTCTGAGGATGAGCATTACAACCCTTGTGCAAGTATGCAAGGTAGCTGGGCTGTAAGTCGCCCATTCATCATATTTTCACTTATGACATCCTAACTTGGTTTTACAGTCCACTTCTCTGACTGCAATGTGGCCATGACAGGTTGGTACCTCTTTCAAAAGGTGTTTTGTGTTTCAGTTACCCCAAGTGGTCTAGGCTGGGGCTGTACAGCTCCTTTGGTAAATGTTGCTTCGGTAGGCTGTATCCATGTGCTAAGATACTGCTTCATTACTGGCTCAGAGAAAGGAGTGCCAGTTACTTACACCTCTGTCATCACTTTCCCCACCACCTGGATTGCATTATATTAACATTAACTTTTTATTGTATTACAGTTATTAATAAGACAGCAAGAAATGTTGTTACATATTTTTAACAGAGGAACAAGTTGGGACAATAGTTGTAGTGAGCTCCCTAGTAGGCCCAGCTACTTAGAAACATCTGCAACCATCTGGACTATGAAACTATTGAAGTAAAGGTAAGCGAGACTTGAAAGTTCACTTTTCACGTGTCATCAGCTTAACACATATATATGAAAAAAAAATGCATTGCAGTTTCCAATTCCAGACACTTGAAAAGAAGTAATTCTGTTATTCATAGAATTTTAAGAATGCTTTAAAAAAAAAAAAGGCTTAGGCCTTTTCCTTTATTTTCAGTACGACTACTTGACTTTAGTAGTCCTACTTCTCAACTGACTGTCTGTCCATATTGTGAAGAGAATATTTGTTTGAATTACAAAGTCCTGGAAATTGGCTAATTTTCATTCTGCATGCCTAGTTATTATTGTTAAAGAAGGGCAATGCATTATTATTCATCTTTCGGTCATATTGGTCGTCATTTAATACGGGAGTGCTCAGTAGACTGAACAACAAAGAATGGGGTGACTGGAAAAGCAGCTGCATCTCTTTTAGTTGTAGTTCTAGAGTGGTTTTAAAGGCAAAGTATACATATTGGACAAATAAAACTTGGACAGTGTTGTCTTGTGTTTACTAACAGTTAAACTCTTGGTATCAGAAAAAGCTGATCTTGATAAGAGAAAGCTGTGCAAATAAACAAGTGAGGTACATGTGATTACATGCAGTAGTGGAGAGGGCTGTATGGTCTGAAGATTTATGTTCATCAGCCACAAAAGTAGTAAGCTGTACCTTGTGCAAGTAAACCAGTTCTATTGCTTTAACTCTATTGATACAGATAAAGCAATACACTTTTCCTCTAGTACACAGCATGCATGATTATATTAGAATAAAATGCATTTAAAAATAGCTTTGGTTTCCCTATTTAGGAAAGAAAGTTTGCCTTCACCTTAGTTTCTGTGTTGTCTCCTCTTTTAGAAACTGCAAACTATGCCAGTTAAAATGATAATCTTAAATAACTTTGATATTTATTAAAAGTGTCAAACATTTCAGTTCTATTCAAAGCTAGTTGCTTCAGGTTTACTGTTGAGGCCTTCAAGCTTTGTAGGTGAAATTGAGAAAAGAAGTATTTTCTTAAACATTGTAAATATACTATCGTAGCCACATGTGGAAGCTTCAGAGGTAAAACAGCTGCTTCAGCTGCTGGTGAGATGCCTGGGGATTTTGCATCCAGCTTTTTCTGGTGGCTGTGTTATTGTCAAGGAGAAGATGAAGTTCCTGGACACTCTGGTGGGGTTTCCCAGCGTGTCTGACGTTAACCACCTGGTATGGTTTGGGGGCTGGCAAAGGAGACAATGGTAGCTCTGATTGTGCTACCTAGGTTCATTATCTAAGATAAATCTTGTTGAAAAAGCACATTGTGTCTGTTTTCTTACTTCATTACTACAAGACTGTTTTACAGCAAGGCTTGCAGGGAAGCAGCATAATAATGGGGTGTGCAATCAGGAAACCAACAGGAATCTCATCTGTGCTAGTGAAATGCCAAATGGGGACTTGTGCCTGGTTTATGTCAGAGTGGAATAAAAGTTCTGAATTTTCTCCAAAGCACTAGTGATGACCCTGTTCTAGCTCTGGCGTAGACATAAATAGACTTCTAGTACTTGGAAATGTTTGGCATTTTATGGGAAGTGAAGAAATCAAAAAAGCTACATATCTACCCCGTGTTTATTACCATACTGCAGCAGCTGGCCCTGGAGCATGACCTTTGACTCCACACACAAAGGGTTGTTTTTTTCCCCTTCAGCTCTAGCATTGTGAAGGAGATGGCTTGTGAAAATCTGGAGTCCTTTGCCCTCTTTATAGGAGGTCTTGGTGTCTCTGTCGGGAAAGATCCTTCCAGGTTTGCCAGTCAGAGAATTAAGAATACCTGTTTCAGATTCCTGAAACTGTGAGGTTTGTCTGTGCTGCCCTGTCTGCACAGGCAGGAAGGACATCTGTGTCTGACTATTGTCTGTCAAAAGCAAGTGAACTTGTTGGATTTTCTTTGGTTTGTTTGTTTGGATTTTTTTTTGGAAGTTGATGACTTTCAACAGGTGTGAGGACTAGGAAGTCTGATAGTGGTTAGTGCCAAGGAGCTGCAGATTCCTGTGTGTCTAGTTATGAAATTGTGCTGGTCCTAAGGCTGGTGCTTTCTGAGTTTCAAAAGCTCCCCTCCTGCAGCACACTTCATTAAACTCTTTCTTTTAGGCATCTTTATAGGAAACTATAATGTGATTCAAAACTGGGTATTTTTAAAAAAAAACTATGTTCCTGAGGAAGAAAAGGTACTGCTAGGATAAATTACAGTATTTGTGCTTTTCGGTCTCTACGTGTGTTCTTTCCATGTTTTCGTCATTCTTTATTTCAAGTACTCTACCATGCTACTAATGGATTTGAGCTTCAGTTATAAATGAGGCAGCCTGTAACTCTCCGGTGACTATGAGTAAGGTAGGCAGGTTTCATTCACAAGTGGTAAAGCAGGGTATAAGTAAAAAGTGGTATTTTATTTCATACAGACATAACTGATTTAACCCGTATCATCATTCCAAATAATTAATTTATTGCAGTGATCACTACTGGTCACAGTTGAAGGGCTCTTACATTACTGTGAATTTGTTTGGTTTGGTTTGATTATAATACATGAGATGTTTTTATCTTGTGGCTGTACAAGGCAGAGAGAAATGCAGTTTGTGTGGGTTTAATATCCACTGTTTTGTTTGCCTGTGAGTTGAGCATTCCATACCTGTCTTACGCAGCCTTCATTTTATAATGTAGTATTCGTCATTCTTTTTGCTTGGTTTTGTCTCCTTTATATATTTTTGCACTGAAATAAGCATGAATTACTGCAAGCAATGCATTTAGATTTGTTATACTTGCCTTGTAGATAGTAACATGTTCTTGTTTAGATGCTGAGTTCAATTGTTCCCTTTTTTAGCCTAATTAAAAAGTTACTTTGTCTGCAGTATTGTTTCAGCTATAGTATGGTGGGTTTACTGGGTGTTATTCTGCTTTATGTATGCATTAGTGGTTAAGAAGCTTCTTCTAGACTGAATTTTGGCTTGGAAAGGAAAATGAACCATTTCTGACAAATTGAAAGTTGTGGGGAAGTGGTAGAAGAAAATCCTGGTCTTTATTAGTTGAAGAAGTATAGTTTGTGAGACTTAAGCTGTGTCTCTCAGTTCAGATGCTGATGAATTATGTTTTTAGGTTCCCTGTCTTCTTGATAGATTTTTTTTTGCTTGGTTTTGAAATGCAGATGAAAAAAGCAACCAGTTATGAATGTGTTTCTGTTAAGCTCATATCTTTGAGTTTCTGAACTTACTATTCAGATTCCCAGAATTTGTTTTTTTTCTGATGTTTTTATTTCAACTTGCTGAAGAGAAGTGATCAGCACTCAAAAAAGTGCCCTTTGGAGAAATGACCACCTGTATTAAGTTTGAAATCTGGAAGCTTGTGATAATAATTATCTCAAGATACAGAAATTGTTTCTTTGCTAATTAGATGTTCCTTAATTTCTCTGTGTGTTGAGCTTGAAAATCCTCAGAATATGTATGTGTTCTTTGTAGTCTTCTCTCTTTCTTGTCAAGGGGTTGGTAGGAAGCATCTCTTAATGTTCATCTGCACAAAGATGAGGAGAATACTGTTTAGGTTAGTTTTCAGTAGCTGTATCAGAAAAGATTAATGGTCCTGGGAAACTGGTAATGAAACACAGCCTTATGCTTCCTCACATCATTGATTAGTATTCTGTCCTAGTTTTAGTGTATGAAAGTCATTACTGTTTGATGGATCATTTAGCTATATCCTAAAGGATGTGATTGCATTGTGCTGTCAACTTTTTTTTGTTTGTTTTAATAGCCTCAAAGCATTAGGTCCTGTAGGTCCTAAGTCTCATGCTGTGTTACACATCATTTTTTTTTTCATTTTTTAAAAAAACCTCTGCATAGTTGCAGGGGAAAAGCCTGAATGTGTGACTCCTGAAGATGGAAAACCCATCAAGAATGTAACATTTCAAACTAAAAGTCAGCATTTGAATGTGTAAAAATGTATTGACTTGAAGATTTAAAACATTTTTTCAGCAAAATATTTTTCATGAAAAACAGGTGTTTAAAAACATCCTTGCAAATGCTGTAACTGCTGCCACATCACAGAAGTTTAGGAGAATGCAGGATGAAGCAGAGTTGCCTCCTTGTTGGCAGTATTCTTAAAGCAGGATTGAAGTGGACCCTTTAGAGTTGACTAAGGCATCTGAACAGCTGCCAATGAAGGTGAAAGGATATTGATTTCAAGGTTGCTAAAATGTCTGTCTTCCATAAGCATTAAATCTTATTGAAAGGTATTGGAGTAAAACTGCCGCTTGTTTTTACACTTTCCTTTGTGGACTGTTAGTACAGATGGGACATGTGAGTGTGTGCTTTGCCAGTAAAGACATCCTCTATCGCAGAGCAACTGCCCAGCTCACACTGCTCCTCACAGCATTCACTCCAGCTTACCATCATGTTCTCTCAACATGTTTCAACATGTAATTGCATTGGCCTATAAACAGCAGCGTGGCTGTCTTGGACTTTAATCCTAGCCATTGTAAGAGTGCTGATTGAATTGCAGGCTAAAAATAGGCTGTACTCAGACACACTGTGTGCTATCAGTTGCACTCTGCTTTGGCAGTCTGTTGGTAACATGACAATTAAAAGTTGACAAAGGCAATAGGCAGAATGCTGCCCAATGATTTCTAGGATTTCATGCTTGAAGAAGATATTTTCTTAACTTGATGCATTTGGCTCACATGGTTACAGCTCAAATAAGTGACCTACTCTACTGTGCTTCGATAGTTCTGGTAGGCTGTTGAAAGAATGCCCTTGCCTTAAAACCATTCTTTAGATTGATGTTTCTTCTGTGGGAAAGCCACTAGTAGTAGACCATAGCATTTGGAAATCATTACAGCTAGGTGAGATTTGAGTGACAAAAAGGAGATCAGAAATATTTTTCAGTGCAGTGTAAGTTGAGCTAATTTACTTCTTTTATGTTATTATGGTTTGTCCCTGATAATCCACCAAATATTTCAGAAAGATATATGCAGCTGATGAGGGGAGAATAGCTTGCTGTCTTGTGAGTAGTCATCAGTTAGTGATATTTTAAGAAGTTTCAAGGGAGATTGATTGATTAATATTATGCTCTCATGCGCTTCATCCACCAAATTAGATTTCTTGAAATAAAACCAGTAATTTAAACGTCTGAGATATTACAGCACTAATTCATAAAATATGGTTTGAATAAATATTCAAAAGAAAAATAACAACCTTTTTCCTCAGTGAATTCTGAAGGAACTGGCATGGGATGCAGGCTGATAGGTACTCAGTCTCTGTGTTTAGTTGTTAAAATCAGGGAAGGGAAAATAAGCTGCAAATAATTACTGTAAAAAGATTACTTCCTTGGATGATTGTGCATATATGTAGATGCAATCAAAACAATGTTAATCTTACCTTTGTTTTCTCATGTTAGTTATTTGTTCATTTCTTCAAAATAAGTCAAGACTGAAGTGTGTCCTGTAGGTGAGTCATAGGAGGTTAATGCTGAAGCCATGCCCCTGTGTTACTTTTTAACAGGCTGGCTGTTTGCCAGTTTAAAATAGAAGTGATTTTGTGCTGTATTTTTATGTGGCTACTAATAAGTTGTATGGTTTGAGGTATTTCTGAAGGCAGAATTCTGAGAGCACCAAAGACTGATGAAATTGGGCGATGGTACACTAGAAGGAAAAAAAGAGGGAAGGTCTATAAGTCTTTTTGGGCCCCAAAACAAGAATACAATCATGAGCAGGTTGCTAGCCAAACTTAGTATCTCTTGTAGACCGCAAACCAAACCTCTTGTTTATTTTTGATATCTGTTAAATATTGATGGGATTTGTTATGAGAAGTTGTAATTGGCTGCTTTGAGGGCTGTATGAGTGATTTGGTATGTATGTTCTTACTGCAGGCTGTAAAAGCATAGTTGTGTAAACTTGAGTCTGTCCTACAAAGGAATTTGACTCTCATTTTTGCAGTGGAACCTGTGTTGGCTTGATTGCAAAGCTGTCACCACTGGGCAGTGACTTGAGTGGCGCTCATATTAATGTCCGCCTTTATGAGCTGCTAATGGAAACGGAAAACCTTATTTACCTAATCAGATACTATTGAAGCTAATTACTGTGTTTAGTTTGTTTTTCTTGTGGAGAAGCGAGGTGAGTGCAAATCCCCAACCCCATAATGTTTATACAAACACATCGAGGTGTTTGGGCAATTACAAAGGCCTGTGTAGCAGAGCAGGCTATATGGTTTGTGCCATGTCTCATTGTTCCTACCTTCCCCTTGCTGTTTTTCAGTATTGCAGCCTGCGCTGGGCACATGCTCAGTTTAAAACTGATGGTGGTTTGTGGGTCCCTCTGAATCAGCCTCCTCAAGGAAACAGGTTTTGGCTGTTGGTGATAACTACTCTGTTACTCTTGATGGGTGAAATCATGGTGGTGGGTATTTTGTGCCTGGGACACCTGTGTTAAATAACCGGAGCCTCCTCCTTTCTTATGCTGCAGGTAACACTGGAAGAAAACTATCCTGAAGGAAGTTTGTACTTTTTAAAGAAAAGTGCTTATTTAAAACTCAAATGGTAGCAATGTAATTTCTTGATTTCCAGAAGCAGTTTCTGGAGGGCTGTCTATGAGAAGGGTGTGTCCATAACCTGCAGTGCTAACAAAAAGGATAAGCTATTATTGAAATGACATTTAAACTGTGCAGTACAACCTGATACTGAAAGCCTTGTGTACTCATGTCCATGTTTCTGAGTTATGGCTGGGAAACAATTACTGTTAGCTGCAGAGGTGCTTGCACTGGGTTGCATAAAGCTGACTTGGTAATTTTTTGAGGTCACTCAGTGAAGAGTTTGAAGCAGAGGAGAGTTAGAGCTTGGAAGCCCCATGTATGTTTAAGGGCAGAACTGGCAGAGAGCTGCTATGCTAGTGCGAAAGGAAAAGCCAGACAAAAGCCATGTGATACAGACAAAGCCTACCTCACTCTTGTAGGCACATATATTTTTGTGGCAGAATGACGAATGCAAACCAAATATGCTTTCCTGTATCAACTCTTGGAAACTAGTCATTCATTCTTCCCAGGAACATGAGTGGTTTTGGAGCATGGACCGTTGGCTCTATGGGTGTAGCAGCAGGTGGGTGGGTGAAGCAGAGCAGCGCCTGGGATTCCAGGAGAAGCATTTTAGCTGATGTCTCCTAGTGGCAAAATTGGTATGAAGTTTTAAATACCAGCATTGCTGCTGGCAGATTGTGGAGTTAATGTTTTGTTTATGCAGTTCTCTTTTGAGTCTTGTATTATGCCCTCAGCCTAATCTCCTAAAGTCATACAAGACAAAGTGCTAAGCTGAATGAGCAATCTTTATTGGCATCTTGTTTTGTTCAGGTTTAGGAAAAATTAGATTTGTACTTAATCTATTATTTTATGATTTGGAGGCAGGGTAATTATTTTATTGTCTTTAAATTGTGTATGATTTTCTAAGTGAAAATAGGTTAAAGAAGTATGTCTGTTGCCTGGAACAAAGAATATGAAGTCTATCCAACTTCCCTGATCTAAGCCAGCCTCTCAGAGACTTTGACAACTCATTTCACAAATGAGTTTGTGTCCAGTTGTTTTATTGGTCTGGAGGAAAAATGATGTATGTGTGTCAATCTCATCAGTGTCAGAATAGCGAGTGTCTAAAGCTGCTGTGAGGAAAGCTCTCTTTTTGCTGTATCTTAGGTGAAACATGTTTGAGCTGTGGTTTTAATATACTAATTCGATGTAGTAAAAATGCCCAGTTAGTACAAGAAAACTGCATCTAGATGGACTATTTTTTCTCAAGTATAAACTTCATGTGTTTTAAAGTAGTTAGTTGAATGCTTATTGGAAAAGTTTTGGGGATGAAACATTTCAGAGAATTTGTCAGGACAGTCATATCAATACTTGCTTAAGCAGTTGATATTTGAATCGAGCTCTTACCAACGTACAGTCTCCTTTGCCTGAAGAGGGATCTGTCTCTCCATTCCTCGCCTCTCAGGAGAGGGCTGTCACTGTTAAATGTGGATCATTCCACATTTGTATTAAAAATAGAAATCCAACATACAGGACAGTGGTGATGTTTGATGATATGACCCACGCTGTAATCACCCTAGTTTTGATATGTTGAATTCTATCGTTCACACAGGGAAGGTGTTAATGAGTCTTGTCTTTGGGATGTGTTTTTTTTAAACCAGCTTAAAAGTGTTTTAACTGTTGTGCTTCCTTTTAGAATGTTAGTGGTTTTTGGAATGATACTAATGACTAGGAACTCAGTTTAAAAAACAGTATGCATTTTTGCTATTCCATTTAAGTCATTTACATTGAAAGAAATCAAAAAAGGAACATACAAATGGGAACCTAAATAAAGATATCGTATTGATCTTAACTTTTGATTTGATAACAAGATTTTTTGAGCTACCTTCAGGTTTTGGAAGAGACCACAGGAAGTGAATGATGAGAAGATACTTGTTTGCAAAAATACTTGCTATTGAAGTAACACACCATGTTGGCACTTGTAGTGACAGACTTTTGATATGTAAGGTGCTTTCATTACCAATGCATTTTAGTTCACTTTAGTCTCACTTACCAGATTGTAATGGGATGATTGTCAGAAGTGGGGATATTTTCTCCATGTTCTTCATAACACAGTGCTGGCTAATGCTTTGACTCCAGCCCTTACAATAAGTAATTTTGGTATTTTCCTATGTGTCTCCATAGCACAGTGAGTGACTGATACTTGGAAGCTATTTTCCTAATTGCATGGCTATTTCCACTGAGATTTTTTAGATATGGGTCAGAGGAGACATTTTTCTTGGAAGTTTGAATCATCTGAAGTGGATGCAGTGGAATAGTGGGCCATGAGTACAGGCTTAAAATGCAGCTCAGCTGGACTCTAAAATGTTATTTTTCCAAGAGTTCTTTATAGTGAAGTAATGGCAGAAGCAGTAAGTTTCTGTGGTAACATTATCCTTGTGTAAATTACAGTAATTGTTTTATTATCCAAACCCGAGATACTTCTTCGAAATATATTGTGCCTTTTGAGTATAGCTCATATGCATGCTTTCTTTTGCTTTTTCTTGTGATTAGGTGTTTCTGTTGTTACCCCTTTGTTGGTGGCTTTTGATCATGCTGTCAAATTTTTCAGTATTCATAGTATATGACCAAGCAGCTTCTGGTTTGTACTTGCTTATTGAACTTGATAGTTCTGCTTTTTCTTTTTCCTGGAAAAAGTAAATATACCCTATTTGGTATTGAAATGGCTGTTTAGTCATAAGCCATCATTTAGGCTTGTAATAATAGTCATCCAGCAACTGCTGTGGGCTTTATTTGGAATTTCTTGCACTTTTTAATATTGTTTTAGGTCTGCAAACAAATGAAATGCTACCAAGGATTATAGAACTGTATGAAGCTGGACATGTCTAAGGGTAACTCAGCAGAGTGGTTTGTCAGCCAAAAGCCCTCTCAGCAGAAGTTCAGCGATAGACCATAATGAATATAGATTCCTTTCTCTTCATGTCCTGTTGAGATTTCAGTAACCACTATGTCTGTCTGAGCCAACGAAGGGTCAGCTTGTTATCATGACACCATTGTTTAGCAATCAGGGCTGACCTTTCTGGAGTGGAAATTACCGAATGACTGGATTATACTCTTTGAAAGATGATCATAGTGTACCAAAAAGGTCTGTGATCAGGGAAAAGACTCTCCTGGGTATTTTGTGCAAAATGTACCACTAATCTCAAGTGTGACATATGTCATCTGATGCTAAATTCCAACCAAGGCTGTAGTAGGTGGAAATCCTGGATGCCTGGGTTAGCCCTTGACGTGTTAACGCATTTATGTGCTGAGATGCTCTTATTTGCCTTTCTGCAACATGACCCTCTGTGCCCATAAGCTGTGTAAGCTTTGCTGTTGTTTTATGGATTCAGTTTTCTCGTTTGCTGTTTCACCAAACTGTGTGACTGAGAGCTGTTTTGGTCACCCTTGCCTGAATGGTTGCCTTTGCTTAGCAGGGAATGCTACTCATGCTACATCTCATAGGGTCATTAAGTTGCACAAATACCTGTACAGTCTAGACCATCTCAGCACTGCCGGGATGAAAAGGTTCCTGTGTATGACTGAAATCTTGAATCTACTGATGCTTTAGGTTTCTAGAGGAGCCCTTGGTCTGCTGGTTGAGGCACAGACTGACGTCTGACAGCCACTCCTGTAAGAATTGACAGGAGGCACTGGTGACCACATCAGGTGTTTAAACCACAACACAAGCTCATGAAGTGAGTCTGCTAAAATACAAATGGATTAACAAACACACAAACAAAAATCTAAGTGTTACTTAGCTTGATGTGGCCTTGCACCCTTGTCTTGTGGGCTGTCTCTCTGAAGCAGCAGCCAGCTGTGCCTTTATAGCCTGGCACTGTTTCTCACTCCAAGTTTGATCATCCTCTAAAGGCTGAGGTGGGGGTTGCTGCTCTGGCCTCTGCCCAGGCAGCCTGTGATAACACTGGAGATGTGAAAGTTGCTTTTGCAATAGGGGTGGTCTGTGCCAGGGCTTGCTAACCTCCCCTTTTCTGGCATTTTGGGGACCTGTGGTCACAGGCCATGTTTCTAGGTTGGGTGTAGCAAAGGGGTAGAAGGAAGGAGGCAGGCAGAGACCAGGCAAGTTACTGAAACTTGACCTGTAGTGGCCAAGATGGCAAATACTGTCTGTAAGAGGATTTTTGCTTCCTTCATCTGTTACAGCTGGAAAAACAGCATTGGCAAAGCTAATGAGGGGAGCCTAATGCTGGGGTTGAGAGATCCTAAATAAGCTTTAATTGCAAAGCTTCACTTGCAGCATTCCGGGCTTCTGTATTCAATGCTGGACTTGGAGTTGTGGTTCCTCTCCAGTGTGAGGACAAAGTTACCATTTACGTCACAGTTGCAAAGAATAGTAGAATTTGACTCCAGATCTATACCCGAGGCTGTTACAACGCCCCCGCCTCCATTTCTGAAGAAGGACTATTTATTCACTAGTGATCAATATTTCCTTGTGGTTCTGGAAGGACAGTCAGGACAAATTAATTGTGTCTATTAACTTTTCTGTTGGTGCATAGGGCTTGCAGTTACACATCCAGTTACTCATCAGTGCAATTTCTTACTGTAAACATAGTGCAATTTCATATCATAAACATGATGTCTAACTGAAAAAGAAGAAAGTAAAAGGGAAATATAATAGGTTTCATTTTCTTACTAAAAGTGGCCTGTGCCGCAGTGAACGTAAAGTCAATATTTTAAATTTTTTGCTAGTGAAGGTCAAGATACAACTTTGTATATTTAGTCTAATAAAAAATATCAATCAGTTAAATATTATCTTCTCTGAATATCTTCAGAAAAAAAAAGCTAATTGAGACAAGAATAAACTACCTTCACAGCTCTGAAGATACTCTAAGCAAACCCTTGTTAGCAGTGTTGCCAGAACTTGCAATTTTACTCTGAGATGCAGGAGGTATTGAAGATGACTGTGCATGGAGATTTGTGGAAGAGCTGTGCTTACAGTGAGGATGAGAACTTTATGTATAAACATGAGTATGACAGAGACCCAAGTCCTGTTCCACTGAGGCGAACACTTTTTTGTTTGCACCCTAGAAATCAGGATCTTCATCTTTTCCTGCTTGATATTTGTCAATATATTTTTGTAGCAGTCTTAGAAATTTTTGTGTGCAAAATCTGTCTGTCCCTACAGGTGGCCATGTAAAGTCCCAGTATCTTCTTTGGAAATTGTGCCTCTATACCTATGAGAAGTGGGAGATGCTGGTGCTGGAGTAATTCCAAAAGAGTATGTTAAATAAACCTGTGAACGTGGTCTTGTATAGTGCTGCCCAAGATGGCACCTGACATACTTCCTGTTTAAAAAACCAGCATGTGGTATTCATTTTTATTCCCAGAGTTGTTTGCTTAAAATTCTTATGCCAATGTCTGAGGAAAAAAAGACAAAGCTGCAGAGAGCAGTGTTCTTTTCTTGCATGGGTATGTGAGCCTCTTCCCACTGAAATAAAAGTAGGAGTTCTGAGGCCTGAATGTCAGGAGCACTTGCTGATAGCTTAACTGGATCATGTTAACATGATAAACAGTTTGAGAGGGAAGATGACTGATTACCTGGGTACACAGGCAGAGAGAGACATGAAATTCTCTCTGCTGAAATAACACGAACATCAGGGGTTCTGCATCTTACTACCTAAACGATATTTTATGAGTCTACACATCATTAAAGCTACAAGAAGACTGTCCAAGGCTTATAGAAATGAGAACTAGCCCTCATTTTGACCTGCTTGATGTAATTACAAATACAGATGATGTATTTTTTTAATTCTTTTTGTCAATTTTTTCTTGCTTTAGTGTGCCAAGCAAGGATATAGAATATGCAAAATACTTCTAAGAGGCAAGGACTAGGAGTACTTAATTGCTGCTCACTCTTTGAAATGATCCTAAATCCATGTGGTGCAGTCTGCACCCATAACCTATGGACACATTTATAATAATTTCATAAACAACTTGTTGGAAAGAACATACTCATGCCCTTCACATAGAAAAAACAAGTTTGGACTATTAGATATCTGAGACATCTGGAAGGGCCATGAATTTCCTGGTGGAAAACTTTCTCAGTGAAACATCTGGGGCTTATTTCTCTGTCTAAAATCAAATAACCTGAAAACTGTTTGAAGCATGTATTTAAACATAATAGCTAGCAGGATGTTTGCTCTACCAGTGAAGAGCAATGAAATCCTTCAAAAAAAAAGGACACAAAAAGCCCAACCTGAAATACCTCTGCTATAGAAATTCAAGTATCATTTTCAAAATAAAGGAAGAGTAGGAAAGTCTTCTTGTTTGCATAGTTGCTTTTTGCACTGAGCCAATGCTTAAAGAAAATTTCTTTTTTTTTTTGTCTGGTAAGAGGGAAAACTGTAGTTTTAATTTCTTACTTTGAACCTTCTTCATGCATGACAAAAAGGTACATTCTTTTCCTGTTTTAGGATGATTGAGTCAGCTATTCCTTGCCTGGCCAAGCTGAACAACCATGTTGTTTTCTTTTTAATTGGGCTTCACAATGCCTTTTGGATCATCAAAAACTTCCTGCTACTTAGGTTGTCAGCAGTTTTCCAATCTGTGGATCTTTGTTTGTTGGCTTGTGTTTTGTTTGTTTTTTTTTTCCTTTGGACCACTGCCAGGATGGCTTGAATGTTGCCTCTTGCCTTTTTTTAAATTTTTTTTTTCTCTGGAAAGTGAAAGGTCCTCCAGAGGGATTGCAGGAGAGACAAGTGTGAGTATCCATGGCCACAGTAATGTCCCTGCGTGCCCGGGGTTGCCATGGCCATGCACCAACCAACAACAGCAAAGCACCTGTAGAGAATTTCAAAACTGTCTGCTTTTTCATGGACTGCCTTTTGAATGCATCCCCAGTACTCAGTCCTTGTTTTGCCCCTAATAAATAGAGAAGGGCTAGTGTTTCAACAGGAGGAGGTTTGTACACTAAAAAAAAGGGTTAGCTGTGTGGGTGGTCGAGTCCAGAGGGTGGTGGTGAATGCAGTTAAAAAACAGCAGGCAGGCAGTCACAAGTGGAGTTCCCCAGGGCTCAGTATTGAGGCCAGTCCTGTTTAATATCTCTGTCTGTGATCTGGATGATGGGATCGCATGCACCTTCAGTCAGTTTGCAAACAACACCAACCTGAGTGGGAGTGTTGGTCTGCTGGAGGGCAGGAGGGCTCTGCAGTGGAATCTGAACAGTCTGGGTTAATGGGCCAAGACCAATGAAGTTCAACAAGGTGAATGAAGTTCTGGGTCCTGTACTTGGGTCACAACAACCCCACATAGATCTACAGGCTTGGGGTGAAGTGGCTGGAGAGCTGCTCGGTGGAAAGGGACTTGAGGGTGCTGGTCGACAGTGGCTGAACATGAGCCAGCAGTGTGTTAAGGTGGCTAAGATGGCCAATGGCATCCTGGCTTATATCATGAGTAATGTGGCCAGTAGAACCAAGGCAGTGATTTTTCCTCTGTACTGGGCACTGCTGAGGCCACACCTCAAGCACAATGTCCAGTTCTGGGCCCTTCCATTCAAGAAATACATTGAGGTGCTGGTGTGTATTCAGAGTTGGTTTAAGGGTCTGGAGCACACATCTTATGAGGACTAGCTGAGGCAGCTGATGTTGTTTAGCCTGGAGAAAAGAAGACTTGGGGAGACCTTATTGCTCTATACAACTACCTGAAAGGAGGTAGTGAGGTGGGAGTCAGTCTCTCTTCCCTGGTAACAGGCAACAGGACAAGAGGAAATGACCACAAGTTGCATTAGGGGAGGTTTAGATTGGATATTAGGAAAACTTTCTTTCAGGAAAGGGTGGTCAGGCATTGGAACAGGCTGCCAAGGGAAGGAGTGGAGTCACGATCTCTGAAGGTATTGAAAAGATATGTAGATGTGGCACTTGGGGGCATGGTTTAGGGGTTGACTTGGCAGTGCTACATTAATGGTTAGACTTGGTTATCTTAAAGATCTTGTCCAACATAAATGATTCTATGATTCTGTGAAAGCCAAATGAAAGGATTGGGCCTTCTTGCATGTTGAAAGAAACAGTCTCCTATTTCACTTTACAAGCTCTTGGAGAAGATGACATCGTCCCTGCCGAACTGATAAAGTTACAGCAGTGTATATGTTGTGAGTATAGAATGGCACTAAAGACTTCGATGCTTTGCAAACTGCAGTTGTTTATATGCTTTTTTTTCCTTATATAAGTGTTATGCCTCTGTCCTTTTACTGCATAGTGTAAGACAGCAGCTTAACCAAGCCACGCCACTCTTCCCACTGTAAGAATTGCTTTCAAATTAATTGGCAAACAGAAGCACCATGAATAAAACAGAGCGTTGTGCTTCATATTTCAGAGGTTCTGATTGTAGCTAGCTCCTGCTGGAGAGTGTGAGCTATGTGAGACATTTGCCCGTAGTGAATGAAACTGGAAGGATGAATAGCAACAGCTCCAAGGTAAAAGCTCAGTTATATTATTGTGGTATAATAGTGGTTAAGCTCACACTGAAAATAAATTAGTTCTTCCTGTAAATCATAGTAAAATCAATACTGAAGAGAGAGAGAGTAATGGCTCTTTTGTTTTCTTGAGTGTGTTGTTTACTTGTTTCTGTCTTTTAGGGCTGTGATACTGTTTGGTTTTTTTTAAGTCAGTGAAGAGAGTATTGTGATTATACAGGGAATATGTAAAGTGAGAGACATACCTGTCTCTCCCCTTCTTACTACTTGCTCAAAATGAGCAGTTTTTATCAGAGAGGTGAGTTTTATATTTTATTTGAGCCAGATACTTTGTAGTGAGATTAAAGTGACTTTTTGGAAGGGAAACTTGCTTTATTCATCGTTACTAGTTAACATTATGCTTTTTTAGCATAAGGTAGTATACATTAATTCTCGTGTCAGAAGAAAGCATATAATTTTATTTTGAGACTTTTGAGTCTCAAAACAAGTACAAAAAGCAGGTACCAAAAGGCCATGTTTGGAAAAGGGGAAATGAGCTTGTGATGAATGCCTTGATCTAAGGCTTGGGAGAACATTTGCTCTTTCTGAATGTGCCAGAAGCTTGCTGTGTGACTGTGGGTTAATCACCTTAGAGTTGATTCTGCTGTAGGAAGTGTAATTCTTCCCACTGTTTTAAATTTACTCCTAGCTTTGTTCCAAACTTCAAGTATTGGGCATGTTTCTCCATGTGAAAATCTTTCGACTCTTCTTTATTAAAGGTGTCTACATGCACCGGTGTTCCCTTCAGAAACCACATCCACATTCTCATTCAACTAAAAACCATAAATTAGTGTGCTTATTGAGGTTTTTTTTTTTAATTCATCAGAGAAGTCCTGCTTCACAGCACTGGGAAGTCCCTAGTTTTGTGAGGTGCCAAGTGTGGTGTTGCTGTACGTTCTGGGAAATACCAAACCAGATAGTCCATACAGCTTCAGGGCATAGGCAGCTGTGAGGAGGATCTGAACCCAACGAAATTATTATGAATATTTATCTATGGTACTAAATGTTACATAATAAATTTGGGAGTGGAGAGATGTGTGTAGTCTAGGCCAGCTCCTAAGAGGATACCCCTAAGGACTAGATCTGTCCAATTAGCCCTAGGCTTCTCTAAAATAATTTTGACAGCTTGGTGTTCAAATTAGTGTCTTCCCCTTCCTCATTAATTCTCAGGTATCTAAAGTCTAGTTCTGCTGTAATACATGGGTTTGTGGCACTTCCAAACAACTGGTCCGGGGCTTTTTTGACATCTTGATGCCCAGTTGCATTGTGAGGAACCCAACCATTTGTTGTGATGTAGATTGTCAAAGTGATCTATGCTAAAAGTTGGAACTGCTGGACAGGGGGCTAGAGTACACACATGGGGCTGTTTGCTCTGAGGCTGACAAGTGCCAGCTTGGCTGACAATGACATGTAGTTGCATGAAGGTGCCGTGTACAAATGTAGGTCTTGTATGTGTCTGTGACCATTCCCAGCTTCTTTTTTTTTGCAGGCAATTCCATTTGGAATCAGTTAGCTACACTTTCGTAAGTTTGATCAAGGACTGCAGAAAAACATGTTCAGTCTTAGTGGTATTTGGCCTATTTTACCTATAAAAACTGCTGTTTATACTTTATTTTGGTCATTCTTTTCTTTTTTTCTTTTTTTTTAATGTTGGGAGCAAGACTGAAAGCAAAGCCCCCAAGTGGATTGGTCTATATGGGATTTTATGCTTATAACAAAGCACCAGGTACTTTGCAGTTCTTTTGTGCATAGAAGAAAGTGATAACTAATGTCAGTGATCTGCAGTAGCTAATACCAGCTGCTTTAGAGGGATCACTGAGTTCCAGTGCAGGTTCCACAGTGGAGTGGGAGATCACAGCATATGTGGGGGCTTTTCTGAGATGGGGAAATCCCAGGGGAATGCCAAGACCATCCAGGAGCCAACCACTTGCATGAGACATGGTGGATGGCTGCTATGATTGGAATGGATGGGTACAGGCTCCTTAGGAAGGACAGGCAGGGGAGATGAGGAGAGGTGTTGCTCTCTATGTTAATGACCAGCTGGAGTGCATGGAGCTCTGGCTAGGGGTGGGTGAGGAGGCAAACCAGAGCTTATGGGTCAGGATTAAAGGCCGGAGAGGTGACAGTATCATGAGGGTCTGCTACAAGCTGCCTGACCAGGAAGACTGAGTGGATGAGGCCCTCTATAGACAGATGGGAGCAGCCTCACATTCTCAATCTGCAGTCCTCATGGGGGAATTCAACCACTCCATTATCTGTTGGAGGGACAACATGGCATGGCATAAGCATTCCAGGAGGTTCCTGGAATAAGTTGATGAAAGCTTCTTTCTCCAAGGGAGAGAGGAGCCAACAAGGAGATGTGCTATGATGGACTTTGTTCTTACAACAAGAAGGGGCTTGTGGGAAATGGGAAACTCAAGGGCACCTTGGGCTGAAGTGACCATGAAATGGTGGATTTCCTGATCCTTAGGGCAGCTGGAAAGGTTCACAACAAGCTCCCTGTGCTGGACTTCAGGAAAGCAGACTTTGGCCTCTTCAGAGGTCTGTTTGGTACCATGGAATAAAGCCTTGGAGGGAAGAGGGGCCCAGAAAACCTGTTTAATATTCAGGGTTCACCTTCTTCAAGCTCAGGAGCAATGCATCCCCCCAAAAAAAGGATATCAGGCAAAAACACCGGGAGGTCTGCAAGGATGAGCAAGGAGCACCTGGACAAATTGAAACTCAAAAAAAGAAGCATACACAGGATAGAAGAAAGGACAGTTATAAAGTGGGAGGAATACAGGTACGGGGAGAATGAAGAACTGCCTGCTGTAGGACAAGATAATGTTTGAGACCACCTAAGGAACCTGAAAGTGCACAAGTCCTTGGGAGCTGATGAGATGTGTTGAAGTTTCTAAACTGTTATCCATCATGTCTGAGAAGTTGTGACAGTCTGGTGAAGTTTTTACTGATTAAAAGGGGAAACGTAACCCTTTATAAAAAAGGGGAAAAAAAAAACATCCAGGGAACTACATGTCAGTCAGTCTCACTTTGATGCCCAGCAAGATCATAAAGCAGCTTCCCCTGGAAATCATGCTAAGGCTCATGGAAAATCAGGAGGTGATTAGTGACAACCAGCATGACTTCACCAAGGGCAAATGATACCTGGCAAATTTGTTAGCTTTCTATGAGGGGGTTCCAACGTTGGTGGATGAGGGAAGAGCAGCTGGTGTCATCTACCCAGATTTGTGCAAATCATTCAACAAACTCATTCATGTACAACGTCCTGCTCTCCAAACTGGAGAGACATAGCTTTGATGGATGGACCACTTAGTGCATAAGGAATTGGCTGGGTGGTCTTACTCAGAAGTTGTGGGCAGTGGTTCAGTGCCTAAGAGGAGATCAGCAGCAAGAGGTGTTCCTCAAATATGAGTAGTGGGACCAGCACCGTTCAACATCTTTGTCAGTGACATGGACAGGGAGACTGAGTCTGTCCTCAGCAAGTTTGCCGATAGCACCCAGCTGTGTTGTGTGGTCAACATGCCTGAGGGAAGGGATGCCTTTCAGAGGCACCTTGACAGGCTTCGCTCCTGTGACACCTCACCTGGAGTACTGTGTCCAGCCCTGGGACCTCCAGCAAAAGAAGGGCATGGATCTGTTGAAGAGAGTCCAAATCAGGGCCACAAAGATGATCAGGGGGCTGGAGCACCTCTCCTATGAAAACAGGCTGAGACAGTTGGGATTTTTCAGTCTGGGGAAGAAAAGGCTGCAAGAAGGCCTTATAGCACCTTGCAGTACCTAAAGCGAGTACAAAAAGGCTGGAGAGGGACTTTTTATAAGGCCTTGTAGTGAATAGAACGAGGAAGAATGGCTTTAAACTGAAAGAGGGTAGGCTTAGATTGATTGTTAGGAAGAAATTCTTTACAGTGAGGATGGTAAGGCAGTGGAACAGGTTGCCCAGAGAAGTTGTGGATTTGCCCTCCCTGGAAGTGTTCAAGGCCAGGCTGGATGGGGATTTGAGCAACCTGGTACAGTGGAAGGTGTCCCTGCCCGTGGCAGCGGGTTGGAACTAAGTTGATCCGTAAGGTCTTTTTCAACAGAAACCATTCTATGATTCTTGTGATCTATACTGAATACCACTTTCATATACCAATTTAAATAATATATATTGGATGGCTGATGTCTTGAAACATACATGTTTAATTTGCTCTTAATTACAAAAAATTAGTCTTCCTATTCCTAGAAATATTTAATTGTATTTGATCTCTAAGCTTTGAACTCTAATTATGAGCTTTATTGGCTCATTATGTACTGTATTGAATGTTCACTTTTAAACAGTTTTGCATTTCTTTCAGGCTAAAAGCATAATTAACTTTGTCTTGTTTTTCTTGAGTACCATGATCCTCTCTTGCTATTTCCCCAAACTATTTCAGCCTTTTTTTGTCTTTGGTACCATTTACAACCTGTCCACTACCAAGGAAGATAGATCAGGAGTTTCTTACTAAAGCCATTTGTTTCTACTTATTTTCCTGGTGTCCTTTAAAACAGAGTGTTCAGGGTGTAAGCTAGGAATAAATATTGTTAAAATATGGCTGGTAGTGTTGTATTCATTCTTTCCCCACAAACTTATTATTTTACTTGTAACTGCATTAAGAGTGCAGGGTTTTTTTTGTTTCTGTGTTACTCAGATGTTAAGATGTTATCCTAATGAATGCAGAAGGTTTTTTGTTTGCCTGTTCTAGTCCAGACAACTGTTTTAAAGCTAGGGGCTGAAACTGCTTGGCAGCTAATCAAACAAGGAAGAAATGAATGATTAAAAAAAATAAATGATGAAGCACAAGTGCCAAATAAATTCTGCTTAAGGGTAAAAATATGACTTGAGATCCTTTGTGCTTTTATAAAATCTCAAAGTTAAAAAGAGAGTCTGCAGGGTACATGTATTTTCACCATTTTTTTCAGTGTTCTTATATTGAGTTTCATTCTCATAAACTTTAATCATGCTCTTTTAATGACATCCCAAATGGTCTTTGGTTGACAATCCACAAAGCCTTTAAGAAGCAGACTGAGTATTAGGAAGTGGTGATGACTGTACTCAGTGGAGTATTGTTATTAGACCAGATCTTTAATTGAAACCTCTAAGGTTCAGGCTATGTCTGAACAATGATTCTGTTGACAATTGTATGATGTTCTCTTTGCTATTCCTACCATACTTATTTTCTTTTATATTTCACACAAATACTTCGTGTGAATATGTTTAATGTATTTTCCCATATCTTAACCGAAGGGTTTGTGCTAGTGTTTTAGTTTTTGCTGTTGTTGTTGGTGTTTGTTTCTTATATCTTTCAGACAACTAATCAGAAGCTTCTGAATCAAATTTTGATTACAACATAAGACACTTTATCCTGGGCTTTCTGTGTCTTTTACTCTCAATCTTTGACTCTCATCAACTCCACAGCTTCCCTGCCCTCAAAAGTATGTGAATTATACTAGAACTGGTTTTGTTTCAGAACTGCTACCTACTCTTCTCCCTCTGATTCTGTATTTTTTTCCCCAAGACCTCCCTGTTCTAGGTTTTCAAATGGCTTTCTCACTTTTCCTTCATTTTGATTTTTCATAAAGAAGTGCTCATGTATGCAAATAACCTCTTCTATCAAATCTTGATTTTAAGTACACCTTATCGCAGGACTGACATTTCAGCTGCAATATTTTTTTAAAAGAGTGCAGATATGGGTCATGTGGATGGAAAGGCAGTCTGCACATTAGGTTAGTGATTGGTGTCTTTCTTTTTGTGGTATATTTTCTGTTGGGTGTTTAGCCACTTATGACAATGAAACCACCACTGCTGAAGACGGGTGATTGCATTGATTACTTACTGTGTGCTTTGCTGCATGTCTGTAATTGGTAGGAGCAGTTCTGAAATTGTGATAGAATAGTGAGCGTTCTCAGGTGTCCCAAATGCAGTTAGAGTAGCAATGGTGCAATCCTTAGTACAACCTGTGTCTTTTAACTGCTCAGGCAAGGTGGAGGATACCAATAGACGACTTCTTTCAAGGTTATGCATTAAGAATAAAAGGCTGCAAGTTACATTCTGCTACATGACTTCAAAAACCTTTTTCAAATATGAAATACTTAATTTTTCAGTTTAATAACAGGTATACAAAAGAAGCCAGATGGAATTGTCATGAAGAGGTTGTCTTTTCTGCCTTCCTGGACCATGACTTACCTTTAAAAGAATGATTTCTGAGATTTTAACTTTGTGCTTTTCATACACACAGATACACACACTCTGAACAAAAGACTCCTCAGATGATAAACTCCATTGACGCTAATCCTTTCCCTCCTCCTCCTCTCACTTTTCTTGACCTATCTCCTTCTTTGAGATTATTTCCATTTCCCTGGATACCTTCACAGTAATTCCAGCCAAATGATAATGAGAGTGTCTCAGCTGGAGGCATCCCCTGCATATCAGCCAAAAAGCCGTATATACTTTCAAATAAAGGATCCTGTTCTTATGGTCTCTCTCCTTTCTGTTCCACTGAAGATGTCCTTAACCATGAAGGTGAGGAGAAGTAGCTCTTTGTCTTCTTAGTTAGCAAAAGCTGAACAGAGATGCTAAAAGGATTTGAAGGATCTAGGTGCCAAAAAGTTTATGAGAGGATGCAGAGGTTATGTTATTATCATGCTATACGTTTGTTGTGTTTACTGTGAGAAAAATAGTTTTTTGAGTTAAAGAGCTGGAGCATTTTTGGTCTAAATTTACTTTGCTAGGTTCTGTTGCCTGTTTGGTTTGCGTGTCAGCTTACATTTAAGTAACTTGAAATTACTGAATTAGGTGGGAGGGAAAGAATGTGTGTTAGTTCCCCATCCAACATGCAGAAATTCAATTATTTTTGGTGCTTTCAGTTAGCTTTGGTTTTTTTTTTTTTTAGTTTATATTAAACATTGCAGTAACACCCATCTCTAAATGAATTTGGCTTTCTTGTTCCATGGCTCTTGACGTTTTGAGCATTCATATCCTTTCTAACAATGCCTGTGGGTGGCTGTTGGAAGCCACAGTGTCACACTTGGACACAGATTCTCTAGTAAATTCTGAATTGCTCTCTGCAGAATACTGTGTTAAAGGGAATCGTGAGGCAAAAGGTCTGACAGTCAGTGACATAACAGCCTAAGAATAGCAACAGGTAGGCATCCTTGTATTACGTGTTCGCTGGGCTGTGTTACCTGTATTTCAGAGACCCCTAAAATAGCAGTTTTGAAATTTTGAACTCTGAACTTCCTTTTGTTATTCTTAAGTCAAACCCATAATATTAATATTACAGCTTTCTGTGTTTGTTTTCAATGTCTTTGTTATTTCAGCAGAATATTTTTATTGGCAGTGTATTTTTCCAGTGGCTCTTGAGGATCTAATGTGGCATTTGTTTCACTTCACGCACTGTATTACCTGACCCCAGGAGTATTTTGTGGCGTCTACCAGGCCAGAGATAAAAGCTGCTGTTGCAGACTAGGAGTTCAGGCTACTTTCAATTCAAAATACCAACATTTCCATATCAGAGTAGCAGTTCCTTTTAAAGTAATTGTGCTCTGACTACGGCCCCAGGCCCAACTGCGAAACCCTTTGGACTGTACTTTGTGTGTAGGGTTGGCTCTGTCAATGCAACTGCCATAAGCTCTGCAAAGCACACAAAGTTTATGAAGTAAGTTGACAATGGCAATTACTGTGCTAAGAATAAATCAGATGTGCATTAACATTAATAACTACTCCTACAAGATATGATTAATCTCTCCTCAAGGGCTGAAAAATTTGGGGATACTTTTGTACAGTATTACTTCTTATAATGTAAAGTTTAAGATCTAGGAAATTATTAGGTTTTTTCCCACCTGCCTCTAAATAAATGTGGAATAGTGAGTTTGGTGGAGTTCAGAGACCTTTCTGACCTGTGAACCTGGGTGACTGAAGGTGGCCTAGTTGCCTTCACCAAAAGCAACCTCCTATATAGAGCCTGTGCCTGATCTTACTTTTAAAACTCTGACCTCACTTTCAAAACTTTGACCTCATGAAAGTATTGGTTTAATTGCATTTTTAGAGGAATTTTTTTTCTTTTTTCGAAAATACTTGGAGTTATAAAATTATCTTTATAAAGAAAGAGAAGGTATGGGGGAGGGAATATAGTTTTCTTTCAAGTAATTGCAGTGGAGCTACTTGGCACATAGGGACTTTTAGGTCAGGACAATGATTGAGTGTTGAGTTGCTGTCATACTTGAATATGGGAGCAGTTTTTACTGTACGCTGCTGATTTTGGCCACTGACATGTGGCTTATATACAGATTACTTGCTTTCCTTTTATCTCATCGATGTCAAGCTTTTTATCTGAAGAGGGTCATGTGCCATCAGTCCTGGGCTAGATGCTTTGTTCTTTCTCCCTCATGTTGCCCAAAATGAAGATGAGATGGCACAGACCAGCAAGCACCTACTCACGTGAGAAGGGAGACACCAAGGCCTGTATCAAGAGGGCAGTTAGTTGTGACTATGAAGCCAGACAGACATTATGTTGAATTTGCTGTGATCTGTGAAATGCAATTACACCATCCACATGTTTTATTACTCTGTGAGAACAACAGTGACAGCAACCCTGCTGTGTTTCCAAGGGGCACAGGCCACATGCAAGTACAAAAAACCTGCATCTGCTGATCTGCAATAAAATTTGAAAAGCATTATATGGTGCATTCTGAAAATAGCACGTTCATTCTCAGTGTGAAGCTTGGCCTTGAATGAAACAGTATTGAATATTCATTTGCACCAATCAGTTTGTACCAGTTTGCTTGGAAATACAGAATATTTTTAGACTGGTGAACAGTTAGAGCTGCTGGTTTTGCTTTTTCCTCTGGACTAATTGGTTTTAGTAAAGAAGGGAGGATATGGCAATGCAAAGCGAAAACTGAGACTTGCTGGCCTTGGTAACAGGATTCCCATTGTGTTGGAACAGCTGAACCAGAAGGGGAGAATGTTGAAGAACTGCACAGCTCAAGTGTGTGAATGTGTCAGACTTGTGATGTGCAAAATGAAACAAGGCCTTGGATTTACAAAGGGAAAACTTAGTGTAAAGAAACTGCTTCTCATCAACCCTACTCTGCAAAGCAGGCTGTGGGTGAATGAGGAGCACGCCACCACTAATAACATTTGTAACCCAATAATGTTTAAATGAAAGATGAGCTAAGACATTTGAGTAAGGTAAGGATTTTTAGAGGCTGTACTAGACGCTAGAATTGAAAAGGGTTTTTCATTTCTGCAGCTTGGTACTGGATTATTCCAATCTCTTCCTCTCTCATTCCCTTTCTCTGTAATTTTGGAAACTGCCAAATGAACAAAATAATCTGTCCCGTGGTCCAACTCAAATTACTGGAAATCTGGTGAGCTTGGTTGTGCTTTCAGCTAGTGGCTGCAAAGTTAGGTGGTTTTGGTGGTTTGTAGTTGCATCAGTAAACAAGTGTATCCTCCCATCTCATAACATTAGAGCCTTTTGTCCTATGAATGTGATCTTTGATCACTGTGTCAGTTGTGTTTTTGAAAGGTGCTTGCTTTTAAAAAATAGAAGCTAATATAAAGTTTGGCTAGATCTTGGCACACACTGGCTGCTGACTTGGTAACACTTTCTTTGCATTTATCATAGGTTAATGTGGGTTGGAAGGGCCCTTAAAGATCATCTAGTTCTGACCCCCTGCCATGGGCACTGATGCAGCCCACTAGATCACGTTTCCACATCTAACGTGGCTTTGAACACTTCCAAGGATGGCACATCTACAGACTCTCTGAGAAACCTGTTTGAGTGCCTCACTACTCTGAGTAAAGTATTTCTTCCTAATATCTAACTTAAATTTCTCCTCATTTAGTTTAAAACTGCTCCTCCTTGTCCTATCGCTATGTGCCCCTACAAAAACCTTCTCTCCCTCTTTTTATAAGTACCCTTTAGGTACTGGGAGGCCTCAGTGAGGTCTCCCCAAAGCCTTCTGTTCTCCGGGCTGAACAACCCCGAGTCTCTCAGCCTGTCTTCACAGGCGAGGGGCTCCAGCCCTTTGACCACCTTACTGGCTCTCCTATGGACCCTTCCAATAGATCCAAATCTTTCTTGTGCTGAGTACCCCAAAGCTGGATGCAGTACTCTAGGTGGGGTCTCAGAAAGGCTGAGCAG
This sequence comes from Sakesphorus luctuosus, assembly GCA_013396695.1. Classification (NCBI taxonomy): domain Eukaryota; kingdom Metazoa; phylum Chordata; class Aves; order Passeriformes; family Thamnophilidae; genus Sakesphorus; species Sakesphorus luctuosus. The sequence continues at coordinate 36,328 of VWZD01013281.1, forward strand.
GAGAATCACCTCTCCAAACCTCCTGGTCATGCCATTTAGAGAGATTTGACCAAAATATTTCTTCTGAATGAATTCTCAGGGCATTCTTTTAATGAATTCTCAGCAGGTGAGGAAAGTGCATTTCTCATGATTGTTTTTTGAAAAAATGCAACTCTGTGGTCTTTGAACAAACAGGGAAGAGGAGGATGGCTTGTGGCTCTGCTGTGGTTTTTGAAAGGCGGGTGCATCTGGAATTTCCCCCCTTAACCTCTGCCAACCTACTGCTGATAAGGGACACAGACATTAAACCAAAGGAAAGTCCACTTTGGATGAGTGCTGATCTAGCAAAGCCTTTTGGAGCGAAACAGACTTGTGGGAAGTTCTGTTGGCACAGTAAGGTGTGTGCTGCCTTTGCATTGAATTATACACCCCCTGAGCTTCTTGAGTGAGGAGACAGGTGTGCACAGGGAGCATGTGTAAGCATGTGTGAGGAGGAGCTGCTGGCTGTGCTCAGTCTGTGGGTTGATGTGTGGGTTGCTTTGTTCTTCTCACTCCCAGCACCCTCTGTTTCTAGGTATTTCTTTTGTTAGAAGCTGAAGGCAGTAGATGAAAACAATGATTGAACACAGATTGCTTGCTTGCTTGATTGACCGATTGATTGATTGATTGATTCATTCATTTATTTTAATTCCATTGGTTTCTGAACATAGCATTAGTCATTTACTGGGATCGGGTTGATTATCACCTTTTCTTGCTGCTGTTCTTCTCCCCCCCCCGCTGTTTCTTGCTTCTTTTGGTCATGTGCTTCAACTCTGAAATGCAAAGAAATCATGAGCTTTCCTGTTGCAAGCGCTGCTTTAGGAAGACAAATGAGTGTTACCTCTTTCTGTGGGTCAGTACTTGAAACGAGAAAAAATTCATCACTAGTGTACTACTATTGAACTATTCTGAGTGTTCTTAAGCCTGATAGTCTTGTAGTATGAATTATTTTGGCCCCACAGGTTGAAGGACTAGCTACTACTAGCTGGATTGAGTTACCTAAGACAGAAGATGACCAACTGAGCTTCTGCCCAATGTTCTTGATTTACTGGCTGCCTGTAAGGGACACTTGCATGAGTGGGTTCCTTAGCTTTCTCCAGCCTGTGTATGTTCACATGGCACATAGCCACGTTGCTGCTGAGGGCTCTCCATGTGCTGGTGAGGTGGGGATGACCCTTGAACCAGCACAAGAATCAAGCTCTGCAGCTCTGACTCTTACTATGGCTGTCTCTGGTTATCATTGAAGCAGGAATGTGCAGGAGAGAAAAGTATATTGTGATTACAGACAGTGGGTGATGCTGTCCTGAAGTTCCGGCCTTTATCTAAACTTGTTTGACTCTGACTTTTCTGACAAAGCTGTATCTTCACTTCTGGCTCAACTTTTGATGTCGGGATGTGTCTCTCAAATTCAGGCAATTGATACTTTTTTAAAACTGCCGGGAAAAATACCTAAAGTGCATGCATAATAAATATCCATATATATATACACTCATATATCTATATATCTATATATATCTCATATATATATATATACATGTATATATATGTATGGAACTGTTGGGATGGTGGTGTTTAGGTTTGTGTGTGCACGATGCTTTTATTGTCTTCCATTTGTCTCTGGTTTGGCTGCAGCATAGGTGCTATAGTAGTGTAGTGTTTGGATGATGTGGGTCAGTTACCACTGTAACTATGATCTGAGAAACTCCACACAACTCTCTATTCTTGTTTCGGAATATTTATTACAGAAAAACTGCTTTTAGTCACTCTACTTGCAGTCCAGACTGTTGTATAGAAACATCTGGTTGTCTCACTGTTTCCATGTTTCTGGTCAGTTGTGGAAAATCGATGAGTAGCTAGTGAGGTCAGTGCTGCCTAAGATTTTTTTTCCAGGTTCTCCTCTTGTCCAGACAGACAGCTATCTTGTCATGACAGAGTTCAGTATGAAAATGAAGATGATAATTAGCACATCAGTTGCACTTTTAATGAGGAAGACTTGCATAAAGACAGTCTTATTCTCCTTGCTCCCTTCATGTAAATTCAAGGAATAGCTCTGACTATCCACAGCTGGTGATTCTGACTAAAACACTTGGTTTTTTGACTGTTACATGTCTTTTTGTTCCTTCGCTCCTATGAAAGAGTCTACTCCTTGGTAGACCCACTCTTTGTAGAGACAAGAGATTTTGAAAATATGCATAGGGATTTAAAAATATGCCACGGATGTTTTCTCAAGAAACTGTTAATTTGAGAAAATGAGAGTGTAATTGAACACAAGGGATTTTTTATATAGCTTTACAGATGCATGTGATATCATTTGATGCTTAAGCTAAAATCAAAAAACCTGAAATCTTGCAGAAGACTAATGACTCGGAGAAGTAGCTTTACATTTGTGCCATCTGATGGTGTGTCCTTCTGTTCATGGTTCCATGGTAGCTGTAGTATTCTTTTAATGTGACTATGGGAAAATATGGAAAATTGCTGTGAAGCTCACAGGATGAGTCGCATGTAAATGACTTGTATGAACCTTTTAGCTCTTCTGGGCAATACAGTAAAGTGTAATGAAAAAGAATCAGACATTATTCGAAGGGACTGGTAAGAGATTTTTAGAACTAATATAGTTTGGTAAGATTTTGAAAAGATCTTGGAGAATCTCCCCTTTTGGCAGTACTATGAGTTATGCAGGTCAGTAACAACAAAATGCAGAGTGGAATTTTGAGACTGGTAAGGAATACAAAGAGTTGAACAGAATTAAGTTAAACAGAATTGTAAAGAAAAAAAGTTAAATAAATAAAACTAAATTCTAAAAAGTTGAAGAGCAGTCTCATTTGTGATGCTGGAAAACAGCTCAGTTAAATGTTCTTTGAGACTGTCTTTATGGATTTTGCCTTTTGATTTTCCTAAGAGTAGATACTTGTTAATAAGGGGTTTAATGTGTGTTATAGTCAATGGGAAAAGCATGTAATGAATCAACTAGTTGGGGCCATTTGTGAGGGTCTCCAGAGACGGGAGAAATGATGTGTAGCAGATAAACATGGGATTAACATTGAGCAAAAGGGAGAGTTTGACATTCTGAATTGTTACTAATAAGCACTAATGAGTGAACATCAGCTATCCTTTGTGTTGAAAAAGGCAGGCAATTTACTAATTAAAAATAATTCATAAGGTGGCTTCTCTCTGTATTCTGCCTGTAAAATATGTATGCAAATGAAGCTGGGAGGCAGAGTAGCAAAGCGGTCCTATAGGGAAGATTTTAGAGTTTGTTGTCTTAGTATTTACTTCAACTTTAAAAGCGTTGTTTTGCTCCCTTCCATATTTGTGTGTACACATACAGGAGAAATAAAACCCCAACTTTTTTGTCAAGACTCAGAATTAAGTAATGGAAATAAAAGATATTGCCATTTCTCCCATTACCCTAGTTCTTATTAAAGGATACAGCCTGAAGTGTAGAGTACTTTAAAGTCTGAATGAAAATGAAATGAACATAGGTAGAATGTACTGTTCTTATTTATTTTCTATATGAACGACTTCCTGTTCCCATTGTGCTTTTTATAAACTAAAGTCACAAGATATTAGTGAAGCATAGTTTCTTTTTCCTAATTATGCACTATAAATGGAAATTGTGGGCAAATCTCCTAATCTCCACAGTGAGAACAGAACATTTATCTAATTAGTAGTTTGCCTTTTGGCATTACTTTGAATAAATTAGCATTTCATTATATACCCTGAACTACTTGAAAAATTTCCCAGAGTAGTATTTAGTCTTTCTTATCTAAAGAATGTATTTTGAATTAGTATAGGTTAATAATATCCTTTGTAACTGGAAGGAGACAGAGTAGCAATACTGTTGTTATTATTATTATCAGAAGGTTGTTCTTCTTGCAGATTTTTTGTTTTCTTTAATCCCCAGGAATCAGAGGAAAAACTTATGTCACCTTATTTAATGCCTTATTCCTTCCCCAGGTGAAAAAACCCAGAAAACTAAACAAAAAAGGAAAGCAAAAAAAATGGAACAAGTTTGAAGCACAACTTGACCTTCCCTGTCTCCCCTTTCTCCAGTGTGTGACCTTTTCTTTCAGATTGTAAACAGTGCAAAGTATAGTAGTGTAGGCTAATCCAAAAGTTGCACTCTATAACTAATTATAAATGAGCTTTTCTACAATGTTTCCACTGTAACTAATCCAGAATTCACTATTTGTCTTTTCTTGTACATGTAAATCAGTGACAGGAAACTGGTGACTAAGTTTAGATATTGACTGCCAGATAAGAAGAGTAGGCGCTTATTATGCTTTTCCTGAACCAGCTACTGGGAATCAAAACTTGGGAAGTTAACAGAGGTAATTCATCAAGGATAGATTTTAATTGATTTTCTTTCTAAGTGTTATAAAGCGCAGAATAAAAAGCCATGGATGTAATAAAGGGTTGTAATTTCCTTTCCTTTGCACTGGCTGTTTCAGACCTTTGCTTATCCCTTCAAAGAGTCATTGGCTGCCACCTGTGGCAGAGGATTCGCATGAAGTTTGGTGTCAAATATTTTCCTCTTCCCAACGTGGCCTTTGCAGCAGGGATGTATGGTTACACCACCATTGCCATGGTTGCCCTTTGGTAGGTGGAGGCAAGCAAAGAACCCGTTGGTTTGTTTTTGGTAAATGCAGAGGAATGAAACATCTTCATTTTGGGTCCCTTGATCACAGGTCAATTTACATGACACTGAGCCAGCTGGCAACAGACAGGGTACACCTGTCTCAAAGCAGGAAAAGGATCTCTGCACATGAGTTAGCAGGTCTCACTCATTGGGAGAGCTTTAAACAAGATTTGCAGGGGAATGAGTTTGAACTCTTGATCACTGAAGACAAGCCTGGAGGTGGCATGCTGCTGTTTGAGAGACTGTGCTAGTAGTGAGGTCCTTTGGTCTGCTGTCTGGTTAGAATTATGGGATGGAGATCATGTGGCAACAAGGATGCAGGGTTATTGATGTGCTGATAGCTGCAGAAGTGCCTGAGGTTGGTCCGGCAGGAACTGGAGCTTCTCCCCCTGAAAAGGCAGCGGGATTGAGTACCCAGCTGAAGTACATCATACACCAGTGCACAGTGTGGGCAACAAGAAGGAGGAACTGGAAACCATTGTGCAGCAGGAATACTGTGACATAGTTGCCACCACAGAGACTTGGTGGGATGAGTCACACAGCTGGAGTGCTGAAATGGATGGCTCTAAACTCTCCAGAAGGGACAGGCAAAGAAGGAGAGGTGTTGGGGTAGCTCTGTATGTTAGGCAGTGTCTCTGTCTTAATGGTAAGGTGCAGTGTTTATGGATAAGAATCAGTGGGAAAGCCAACAGGGCAGGTGTCCGGGTAGGAATCTGTTATATATCACCCAACCATAATGAACAGGCAGACAAAATACTCTATAAGCAACTGGGAGTAGTCTCGTGATCACTGGTCCTTATTCTCTTGTGATGAGCTCCCTGGAAAAAAAAAACAACAAAAGCCAAAAAACCCAGAAAATTTCTTTTTTAACTTTGATTAAATCTGGCTCTTTTTAACAACAGCTGGAACAATTAATGGAACATTTTGCACTGTCCCTTGGCTGTATCCTTCTTTAGAAGCTCACAAAAAAGCTCCTTGTTCCTTCTACCTTCCTCTGGAGGCCCAGAAACTCTGCTTATAAATGTACTGTAAGAACAGAGAACACACATTCATATCTCCAACATACATTTAAATTAACCTCTTTTTCCGTGTTACATTTTAAAGGCACCATGCTAAAACTCTCTAGTCTTCTCTTATGTGTTCAAATAAATTGCTCTGTTTGTTAGTTGGTGTGAATTGTGACCAAGCAGTCTCTAATGAACATGGATTTGGGATTACATAAATTGCCAAACAGCACCCATTTTTCTTATCTGCTCGTAACACATGGGTTTTTTTTACAGAGATCTTTGAGAGAGACTTGGAAAATGGGAAGGTGGTGCTAGAGAATGCTTGCTGTAATCTAATGGTCTGAATTTTGTTCTACAGCTTGATGACTGCACCCTGCAATTGTCTCACAATGGTACCTATCTGGATCTAGAATCCACCCTAGCAGAACAGAGAGATGAATTAGAAGGCTTCCAGGAGGATGCTGGGTAAGTAAATGTTTACTAAATTTAGATAAATAAGCATTGAGTTTTCAGGAGAGCGTGTTCAGGTCAGCATAGGAACAGAAGAGATAAAAAGGTAAATTTATTTCCTTTATATGCCCATATGTCTGCCTCTTTGTATTAAAAAGAATTTTAGGACTTCTCTATGTTCACTCTTATGGTTTCTCTGAAAGAAGATGGTATCCTGTAAATAAATCTACCAATATGAATGTCTTGGGTAGTCTAGTAAGATGTTATATATCTTTGGAACTTGATAAATGAGGATCGTTGGTTCTGAGAACTCTGAATCTTGCTCACAATAATGGTTGGTGTAGAGGATTATATCGGGGGGGTGCTTCTGAAGTTATAAAATGAATTTTTACGTGCCCTGATATTTAAGTCTTCCATTTATATTTTTTGAAGAAAATACCTATATTGATTTCTTTTTTTTCCTCCTGCTACTGATTTAGCCAGCCCAGGATGTGTGTTATTTTTGAATATTTTTCTCTTTTGCTTTTTTTTTTTTATTTAATTAATAGTGGCCCACATGGATTGCTATGAGAGAGCTTTCCGTAATCACCTGAGAACTGAAAGTGAAAGCAAAAGTTAGCAGTGGCTATCTTGGTTAAGCTGTAAAATGAACAATCTAGATTTATTTTTGTCTTTCTGGTTACTATATTAGACTGGGTAGATTTTTAGATTTCTTTAGAATTATTTTATGGGTGTGTTTGGCATGGACTTCACACATGTGAGCTGTGCCAGAAGGAAATTCATATAATCATAAAATTACAGAATATGCTGGATTGGAAGGGACCTGCCAGGATCATTAAGTCCACCTTCTGGCCCTTCACATAACACCCCAAGAATCATACCACGTGTCTGAGAGCATTGTCAATGCTTCTTGAACTCAAACAGTCTTGGTTCTGTGACAACTTTCCTGGGGAGCCTCTTCCAGTGTTCAGCCACCCCTTGGGTGAAAAAGTTTTTTCCTGATAATTAACTGCATTCTGAATTGTCAGGCCTTCTTAACAATAAGAGATACAGCCCTTTTGCTTATACTGCTTTCTCTGTGTTTTCTGATAGCTGTCTTGCCTTTGATGAATAATTCTTACAAATTTAAACTGTGCCTCCTTTGGTTGTTTTATGTGGAGAAGAATTTTAAATAATATATTACAAGTAGTATTGTGTATGCAGTTGTTCATGTCTTATTCACACATATCAGTTTGAGGCATGTTTTTATAACCATTGGAAGATAAACTGTTCTGTTCTGTTAGAAACCAGTAAGAAGAGAGTTCCTCAACAGATAGGTAGCCAATACAGGCTGAATTGAGTGTAGATGTTGATCTAGTCCTCAGTTTTATTCAGAGGTGGTAAAAATCACTGCCAAGAACAGCAAGTTCTTATTTCCAGCTAACTTTAGAATGAGTTGAAAGCAAGTAAGATGAAGGAAGAAAAAATTTTGGATTTTTTTTTTTGTAGCAATATGTTTAAGTCACATTTTCGTTCCCTTCCATTGGTGTCTCTGTGATAATTCTAGCAATTTTAATTGCTTTTGACACCCCACATTAGCAATTTGTCACCACCAGGCAATTTGGCACGTCAGAGACCACTTGGTGTATTTCCTGCCAGACTTTGCAGTGGACATGGCAAGCTATTATCCACCTTGTTTTATTTCTATGCTGCTGTTGGGCATATAAAATGAATTATATGAATTGTTCCTGAAACATGATTCTAATTTTCTCTGTGGTGGTTATCCTAGGCAAAAAGAAACAAAACATGTGGAAGTGACTGTGCTGCTTAGAGTTGTATGTCTGTTGTGTTGTTTTGACCTCAAAAATCAGGACATACTTCTATGTACTTTGCATGTGTGCATGAGCCTCCTCTTGATTGTACAGAATGTTGACATTTGAGTAGTTGCTTCTCCCAGTGGTTTGTCCGGCTGGGTAATGTGAAGTCTGCCATGGCATCCTTCATTCCTATGCAAAGGTAAACAGGGAGATATGAAACTGTGGGCCACTACGATGCATAACAAAATCTTGGGCTACAAATTATTGTTGTAATTACTTTTTGAAATTCTTTTTGTGAAATGAAAGAGAATAACTGTTGTATCTGTTGATGTTATGCATGTAGCCCTCACCTTCACTGGTCTTTGCTTTCTCTCTGAAGTTGTCCCTTTCCCTGGGAGTTGTGGGTTAATAGGATGTGCTGTGTTTTCATGTTTCAGCTGCCTGGTTTAAGTGCAACACCAGGACAGGCTGTGTTTGATGCTGCCATTGTAGCTGTTGTGAACTGTAGCATTCGACTTACAATACCTGGAATGGAAAAAGTCCTGTCAGAAGTGGACTTGTGAAGAAAATGAAGAAACTAACTCTAATGCCTTAAAACCTGAGGTTTTAAATGTTGTTTAAATGTACATAATGGTTTCTATTGTTCTTTTTGCAAAGTCACTACTTCTCCTTCCCAAAATCCCTTGAGATAACTGTTATCTCACCCCTGAGGGTGGTCTGGAAGGAAGTTATGAAAAGTGTTCTGATTGGATGTTGTCTACCCCTTTCTATTGGTTGTAAACCCCTTATTCCTACTGGCACAGAGCCAAGCTCCCTTTTCTTACTATTGGTGGATTTAGGATTCCTCCAAGGCCCTTATAAACCCTCACCCTTGAGCAATAAACCCTCTCTCTCTTCTCTCTCCTGTGGTCTCTATGTGGGTCCTTGCAGGCTCCCTGGCGGCCATGTGGTGGGGAACAGCAGGGGGAGCACACCCCTCTAGGTAATGGACTAAGCCCCCGGACCTGGAGAACCCCACTCAGCCGTTGCAGTGAACCAACTTTCTTTGGTGTCTTCCCGCCACAGTCCTCCTTCAGATCCTGCTTTCTTGCCTCTGTGAGAAATCACATAGGCAGGGGGAGTTGCAGAGGCTGAAGTGGTGAAAATGGAAGGAAGGAAGAATGAAGGCTATGCTGGGAAGGAAATCAACAAGTGAAACACAGGAGAACAAAAGGACACATGTCCTTCTGCAGAGGGAAGGGAAGAGGGAAAGATTGCTCAGGGGATATGGTACTTTCAGCACCTTTTCTGAGGTGCTTGTAGGTACAAGCGATGTATTTGCCTTGAATAATTCTAGCCTGTGCTAACCGAGCAGTACAGGGATTAAGCTTTAACTTGATGGTTGTGAGGTTGAGGGTGTTTGGTTCTGTCTTACCTCCCTGGCATGCACGCACCTGGTAACTTGCATGTTGGAACCCTGAAATCTTCGGGCTTTGCTCCTATGGGATGCATGAGAAATGGCTAACAACAAGCAAGTACTGGTCAGGTAGAATATGAAGAAAGACGGGCACCTGACTTGTCAGCACTGTGGCAGGAAATGATCTGACATTTTTAGGAACTGTGAGCTGAAAGCAAATCACTGAATAAGGTGCTGTGAAAAAGGTGTGGGATCGTCTTGGGGTGTAAAGAAGGAATTTATCCATTGAAATGCAATGGACTTGGTGTCTTCAATACTGGTGAGGATTTAGCTGGATTTCTGCATCCCATTTTTATCCATGTTTTCCAAGAGAAGAAAAGATAAACAAGAACAACCAGAACTTCAGAAATTTGTGCTCTACCTTATCTGTGTGACTTAGTTACATTGTTACTTCAGGGTAAATGCAACTGGGGTGATGTTACTCAGAAAAATGGAATATGTTAGACATAGAGTAGCAAATGCAGTCAATAATGTTTTGCTCTATCCCATGTTTCAAGCAACCTAAACTCCATTTTTGGGCCTTGCAGTTCTGAGACCAAAGCACTGAGCCTGGAGTGCTCCTGAGCTGGAACTTCTGGCTGCAGACATTGGAAGCTTAGCAGTAGCCTGCTGTCTGGGAGGGACTGACTGCGGAAACCACTTAGTCTCTCTGTTTCTGTCTGGGTCATTTCAAGGTCCTGGTCTTAATCTTCAAAGCTTTTAATTTTCTGAGATTAGGCTACCTCAGGACTGGCCTTTCTGCCATGCCAAAGCTGCTGTGCCCATCAGGATCACTGAAGCTTGTTGAACTCTGAGTGAAGGCTTTAGTAGCTGGATATTCATGGCGTTTTAAAATTTTAGAACCTCAGCTGTGGAATCTCCTAGTCAAAGTGACCAGAATGTCCTGCAATCTGACTGTTTTCATCATCTTTTTGCCAGAAGTTCCTGTGTACCTAGAGAAAAATATTGAAGATTTTTTTTAAACACTGTTGAAAGGTGACTTATAAGAAAAACAAAACAAGCAAAAAAATATTCTTAAAAATTTTTCTTGATGTGAGAGACTGCAGGTATTTGTTTTCTCTGAGGAGAATTGGAAGAGCATAGTGAAAAATGTGAAGAGTTTTTCTTCAAGAGATAAAAAGAGGATGGTGACAGGCTGGAGTTCATAATGTGTATTTGTAAATAACTGGTATAGGAAACACATGCACTGATGCAATTTCAAATTAATTCCCTTCTGTTACTGAATATAGTGAAAAGAGTCATTTGGTAGTTGCTGTCCACTCCAGCAGGATCTAAACTTCTGTTTAGGGATGGAGAAAACCCAACACACATGTCCTTGTGGCCTGTCGGGCTAACTCTGAGAAAAACATGGCTGGGGATGGCACTGCTTTCCTAACTCCACAACTTTAGCTACTGCCATTTGCACCCTTGTGAATAGCTGTGGGATTCAGGAGAATCAGATCATTTTAATATGGGGGTTGTTTTTGGAACAGTCAGGATCTCGCCAAATAGTGACACTGGCCCCACAGAAGGTGTTGCAACCAGGAACAGGGGCAATAAGAGCATGCAGGAAAACTACCTTTCTTTTCAAGTCTGGAACGGTTTGTTTTCGTGTTGGGTTGGTTAGTTGTTTTTTTTTTTCCTCTTGCTTCCAACTCAGGTTACTTTGTGGATGCCTAATTGCGGAGGTAGTTCAGGTGGACTGGCTGTTAAGGTGTTTGCTGAGGTGTCCAGGCCAGGTAATGCTCCTTTCCTTTTTAACTTGTGATTTTACAGAGCAAGCAAGCATTGTCAAGAAGTTGGTGCATTTAAATTACCATATAATTGCCCATGTTCTCTTTATGGATATGTCTTAACAGGCCCTAATGGTAGCCCACAAGGTAACACAGCCCTCAACCGCAGAACACAAGTTTCTTCAGACAGTATGCTCTGAGCCATGGAGATTTCCTCGGGGAATATGTTTTCAAGACTTCTGTTCAGCAGAGAGATTGTTTTAAAATAGTTCTGACAAATCACTTCAGCGCTAATGTTTTTGCATTCCGTCTAGATTCCCTGTCTTGAGCCATTTCAGTTGGGTGACAGACCTTTTCCCTCTTGATGCTGCTGTTCATTCGAGGCTTGATTCAGAGTCTGTTGAAGGCAATGGAGTCTGGCAGGGATCTTTAATACTTTTTTCCTGCTTATGAACTGTATTTTGCCTGCAAATAGCACAGTTGTGAGCATGAAAACTTTTTGTCCCTTGTTTATGTAAGGAAGTTGGGGATGCATTTGAAGGGTAATTTGTTTTTTGTGTAACAGAAATAAATGGTGGGGCTCATTTCTTAAACCACTACTGCAAACTAGCAAATTCTATGTTGATTTTATATTAGTTTGAACAGAGTGTATTTATGTTTGTTCACTGTTGGAAAATGCTCTCAATTTATGATAGATTTCTCTCCATGTTTTGTCTTGATGTCATTTCCATAATGTTTCTCAGTTCTAACAGCAAGAAAAATAAGGGAATGCCTGTGGAACTGTCATTGTGTTACTACAAACAGTAGAGACTGCAACTGCTTATTGATATTGTTTACTCATATTGTGAATAATGTATTAGTCTACCCAAATATTTTGATTTCTGTCATATTTAGTTCTTAGTTTGACCAAATACTCAAGCTGAAAAATGTAATGGATGGTCACAATAACAAGCATGCAACATAGCAAGAAAAAAACCCACAACCAAACCAACCCTCTAAATTATCAAACCAAAACCCCTGAGCTAAGAGATTATGGTAATTTTTGGAAGGTGTAAGACTTTCTACAGGATAGCAGTATTTCAGTCTATAACGTATCAGATTACAGTTTTGAACCACATTTTGAAGTGAATGCTTAGCTAAAACTTTACTGTTGCAGAATAAATGGCCATAAAGATTCAGATTTCACATTCTGAATGAAATACATTGTTTTTCTGGATGACTAAGTTGATGCGTTTTTAATTCCTTCACACAGTTGGTGGGCAATAGCTATTACTACCTATGTTTTGAATATTTTATGCTGCATTTAATCTTCTTAATTTTTAATCCTAATAAAATGTCTTTCCTTATAAAAGAAAAAAAAATTAGATAGAATGTTGAAATTAATCTTTAGGTGGAACTCTAGAAATGTGTATTCATAGTTATTTTGTAATAACTCTAGACAGCAAAATGAAATAAAATTACAGGTGCCCAATGCTTTCCCTGTTAGAGAACAATAGGCAAGGCATCTCTCAGCATTCACACTTCCAGAGCATGTCATCAAAATAATTACATAAATGAGCATATATTTTGTAGGCCTGACAAATGAGACATGCAACTTGAAGGATGTGCTCTGAAAGTAGGGTGGAGGCAATTGAGAGTTGAAAGTTCTACCATGGAACTTACTGAACAGTTATGAGATAAGGATTTCTTGTCAGTGGATCTCCTTGGTGCAGTATCTTGAGAAAAAATGGTTGTCAAATTAAGGTTTCCTACTTGTAGTGAAAAGCCACTGCTTTTGTAGCTAAGAATGAATACCGATGTGTGAATATAAAATATATTTAGATTACAAGCATCTGCATAAATATTAGCAAACTTCAATAAATTCTACTGCAGACCAAGGCTTGTTTTCTCACGTAGTTTCAGCTTTTAACCTAGCTTAATGGTGTTGAGGTAAATTTCTTCTGCATATATCCAGGTCAGACACTGCAAGCCACTTTGCTCACACCAAAAGACACAAAAAGGAAGATACGTGGGCTTGTGAAACCCTGCTTTAGTTGGCTGTCCAGCAGGAAGCTGGAGCGTGACTGTAAGCACAGAAATTTCAGTGTTCACAACTACCTATGGTGTGTAGTTGAAGTCTGGGGTTGTAGAACAGGGAGTGCAGCCCATTCACCTTAACAATTTCATTCCAGTCCAGATGGAGAATCTTTAGGCAAGTAGGCACAAGAAAAGTTGTGATGCTGCATAGTCTTAACTTTGACTGATGTTCTGAACGTGTTCTTCAGAGGGAAGCATTTGGTGTTGCTTCTCTCCAAGTGCCCCAGTCTTTGAAACTGTACCACGCTCCTTCCAGCTGGGAAGGAACCAGCATCCATAGTAGGGCCTTCCCTGGCTTGGAGGAGGAGATGTCATGAGCTCTTTCCTCTCTGCCTGGTTTTGATTTGGGGTGAGCAGCAGCCTGGGATCGGTAGATCTGACTGGGGCAGGTCATGGGCAGCTCTTGGGGTCAACACTCGTGAAATGTGAAGGAACACAGTCCTCTTAACCCATGTGCCTGAAAGTAGTTTAGAGTGTGGGACAGCACCTCAAATACCAAGTACTAAAGTGTTCCTGCAGTCTGGTTTTGTCCTATGGGGGTATTTTTGTGGGTAGTTTTTTGGGGGGGAGGATGTTTTTCTGCCTTTTTCTTTTTTTGAGAGCTTAACTCATGATTTTATAGCTTTTGTTTGTCAATAATGCAACAGCTGTGTCAATTTCTCTCCCACTTTGCCCCAGAATTTACTCAGACATCTTTGTTGTCAAGGTCAAAATCTACATCTGTACCAAGGTACCTGTGGTAACATTTGAAGATTTGCTGTTTTTGAATTTTAGTGATTACTGCTGGCAAATGAATGCAATAAGAGTGCTTTTCTTCAAAAGTAATTTCCATTGCAAAATGTATTGCAAAAATATTGTTGTGCTTAGCTCTCTCCCAGCCTGTTACATACCAAATAAAGAGCCAAACCAAAAAGCGTGTGAATAATTCCTACAGTTTTTCCTTGGACAACTTTTTTAAAGATAGCCTATTTTGGCTTTCAGGTTTACATGTGAAAATAGCTGAGGAGTCCAATATTTTATGGTGGAAACTTAAATAAAAACAGCTTATGGAAACAGCTGATGCCAGATGTTCTATTTAAAACCATTTAATTTTATTAACGTTGAAGCTCCTTAATAGCTGTGTTTGCACTCTGCCCTCCTCCTCGGTGACGAGGCTGTAAGCTGAATGAGCAGCTCTCGAGGCTTGGAAATGTGTTTCTCTTCAGCTTGTGAGGAGGAAATCCCTTCCTTTCTCCATAAACAGATCATCTGTGGGGCTTCAGGTAGGGCTGCCAGAAAGCACTGTAGGATAGGACTGCACTGGACGCAACTCCTGTTGCGAGTAAAACCATTGGACCAACAACAGCACCAGGCACACTCACCATCTGCTGGGACAAACTGGTGTAGTGTTGCACTGCAATTGCCCGGAGCATGTGGGTAGCTCAGTGAGCTTGTGCTGGGTAATTAGTAAAAGCTGTGAACTAGCTACGCTTCCTATTCCGTGGCAACTATTCCTGTGCGTGCTCCTACCCTGTGGTAAATGCAGAGGAGGTTCGTGCAACCAAGCTCACACTCTCTTTTTTCCCATGGGAATTCATTTGTCTGTGTGCTTGGTGTGTGGGGTGTGTTTGTTTGTTTTACCACCAACTAAACTAAGGTGGTAATCTGCTTCTGATAAAAATAAGTGTCTACAATTTAACCTCCAGTTGTGAGCTAACAGCTTAAACCACTGCAAATCTGGGACTAGCCCAGGATCTCCGGTAATGAAGCCGTGAAAACTAGTGACTGCTGCCAGGGTTAAGACCACAGCAAAATAGTAATTTATTTCACATTTACTGCTCTGTAATTGTACTTGCTAGCAAAAGCATTGATGGCCCAGCAATAAACGTAAACCCATTTCCGAAGTGGAATTAATATGGAGAAGTAAATGGCCTGGGGGCAGTGTTTTATATTTAAGAATTTGCATGTCAAGTTACAAAGAACCCCTTGCCAAATATGATGCTATTGGAAAACTTCCAAAAAGCAGGAGGAGACACAAAGTAGTATGTTGATCAGTGCAAAGTAGACTTTATGTACTTACATACACATATGCATGTTCTACTGCAAAGTAGGACAGCTTTAAAATAGTTCTTGCTGAGTATGGTTAAATTAATCCCATTCTGAGAAAGCATAAGTTAAACCAGTAGGACAGTACTTTGAAATGTGTTTTGTCACTTTGGATAATATATTCTTGAATTTGTTATCATAAATTACATTGGAAAATCATAAAAGATAGGGTTTTTTTCCCTTAAGGTCATAGAGAATGATTTCTAATATGAAAATGTATTATTTTTTAATTAATTTATTCATATTTTTTAAAAAGTCAGTTTTTTGCTTAATTTAATTTTGAAAAAAAAATAATCTCTGGCTTCTACAAGTTGGAGTTAGGTCAGGTAGCAGAGGCCTTTGTGAGAATGAAGATTGTTCTTCAGGTGCTGTTTGCTTCTGCTCTACAACCATGGAACTTCTAATGAAGTTGGTCACGGAATCCTAAAATGGATCAGGTTCGACGGGACCACAATGGATCATCTGGTCCGACCTCCCTGCTTAAGCAGAGTCATCCTGGAGCACATGGCACAGGATTGTGTCCAGATGTTTTTTGAGTATCTCCAGTGAAGGAGACTCAACAACCTTTCTGTGAAACTTGTTCCAGTGCTTGGTCACCCACACAGTAAAGAAGTCCTTCTCCATGTTCATGTGGAACTTCCTGTGCATCACTTTCTGCCCTTTGCCTCTCATCCTATTGACTGGCACCACCAAGAAGAACCTGGCTTCATCCTCTTGACATTCTCCCTTCAGATCCTTACAGATGTGGATGAGGTCCCCTCTCAGTTGTCTCTTCTCGAGGCTGAACAGGTCCTGCTCTCTCAGCCTTTCCTCATGAGAGAGTTGCTTCAATCCCTTTTTCATCTTTGTAGCTCTCCAGTGAACTCACTCCAGGAGCTCCATGTCTCTCTTGTCCTGAGGAGCCCAGAACTGGACACAGCACTCCAGATGTAGCCTTACTAGGGCTGAGTAGAGGGGCAGGATCACCTCCCTCAACCTAATGGTAGTATTCTTCCCAATGCACCCAGACCACCCAAAGTGTTCTGGCACTTTGTTTTCCTGGAACCAAAGCTATGAGTCCCACACCGTTGCTGGGAGCACTAGAGAGAGCCTTTGCCCGAAGAGCTGGAAGCATCAAGTGACTTAACGGGGCAGGGGTTAAGTTATTTTGCTTTCCTTCTTGTCCTGTAGGTTCTCAGTTATTCTATTTTTTTTTTAAAAATCCTGATATTTCAAGGCATCTGTTTTGCCAGGTGTAAAAAGGTTTCAAATGAAAGGCCTAATGTAACATGAACTTCAGAGTACAGGTGATAGCAAATCCACATGACCAGAAATTACCTGATGTAAAGATTCCTGGGAGGAATGTGCAGCCAGAGCTTGAGAGCTTCTGTCAGCGGTAGGAAATATATGTTTTACCCAGAAGCAATATTATTGTTAAAATAGCTCTTCTAGTGCAGATTTCTTCATCATTTGCCAACTTGTAAAGTTTGTGGTTTTTATTAAAAAAAAAGATGGAGATTTAACTGATCAGGCTATCAGTGTTTGACAAAATGATAAGATAAACTTCACACTGAAAACAGTTATATATGGTTTGAGCTTTGGGCGTGGGAAAAGGACAGGGATTTGTTCATGAATAAGGACAGCTCTTGAAAAACGGTCATTTGCTGACTGCAAAGGCAGCAGTCAGCCCTCAGATATTTGAGGGGCTCTTAGAAGGTTTTTGTTTTAATGTGTGGAAATTGAGCTGTTAACAACTGAGAAATAACCAGCATGATGATTCAGAAAGTAGGGGGAGGAAGTGGGGAGGGGATTCTCACTTTCCAGCTTCTGAGGTGTGCTTGCACATAAACTACTAAAAGGGACAAATGGAACAAATGTGCCACCTTTTTGAGCTTGCTGCATTTCACAGTGTGTAAAACTGATTCATTGTCTTTTGGCAAACATCATTGCCTTGTGGCAATGATGAGGTACGTGGAAGACTCCACCCAGACCTTTACTGACATGTACTTGGAATACATTAGTAATAAATAATTTGGTGCTATTTATGTGGCTTATAATGCATACTTGGTGAATCCCTTGAATGTTTCACTGCTTGCTTTTGAGTTTCTCATTTTCCTCCTCCTTCTCCTTCTATCCCATTTTGTTTCTGTTTAATAAAGAGGTTAAAAAAAAAAAAGAAAAATTACAACCCTGCCTAGTAAATGTATTTGAGAAAAGTTGAAGGGATGTGAAAACACAGCACCTTGGAGTGACAGCCTTTAGATAGTCCTTTTCCATAGTTACATGGACAATGTTGTGTCAGCCAGGATGCTCTTCCTCTCATTGTTCACATGTAACTTTTTGGGTGGTTTATAGGTTTTTAGTAAGGAATGAGGCAGTTAATTGTTAGAATCATGTTGACAAACATAGAATGTAATATTAGAATAATCTGCGTGGAAAAAACGTACAAATCTCAGAATACTTTTTTCCTTCTTATACTGTTGCTTATAGTAACAGTTGGCAAGATTTTTCCTGACCTATTTTTGTTTAGGAAATATGCTATTGGGATTATTTCTACCTGGGTTAATAAAGTTTTTATTGTTATTATATTTTGTGTTTTTAATGAAGAGTGAACAGACATCTAAATAGCTGCTGTCTATTTACTTATTTTTGTCCACTCTTGTCAAATGATTAGTTACTTTAGTAAATGTGTCATGATCGAAGAATGCTGTGAATAAAACCACTATGCTAAATAATTAGATGACTTTTGCAAGTGTATTGCAAGAACAGGATGCAGACACATTCTGACTTCACACTAAATTTTTAGATGGAAAAATTGAGGTCAGAGAGAAAAGTCCGCTAAGTTCTTATGAGGATGAGTGTGTGTGTGTGCTTGCCTCCAGCTGCCTGTTGTGTAATAGCTTACTAGTGCTGTCCTCTGTTTGAAGTGTATTGGAAGTGAATCTTAGCATTTAAAAAACTTACTTGTGATTATTGATTTTATTTCCTGAGCTCCCTTGTTTCCATTATTCAGCGGGAATAACATGACCTTGAACATGATAGTTAGATCTTTGGATAATAATCACCACAAAACTTCAAAAAGGTTATTTGTTTGGATAAGCTTTTCAGATGAGTTTCAGAGAGATCCTTAATTCCTCTCTGCATGCACATGTGTGCACTCTCTCACTTTCAAAAGACTTGGCTTTTCTACAACATTTTTTTAAAAGTGTCAGAATTTTTTTTCAATCTCTTGAATCTGCAGTTAAATGGAGAAGCGTATCAGAGTGAAACTGCAGTCACACCATATCTTAACAGCTTTGAAATCAAAGCCTAGGATTTATGCTGTCTGATTAATAGCAGGTTAAGAAACACTTTCCTTATTGTGTGTGTGCTGGCTTGCAGATCTTTTTCAGGGAAAACCTGATAGATTCAAGTGCTTGAGCTCTGGCAAAAATTTCATCCTTTATGCATTCAACAAGGAACAGTTTGTTTTCCACTGCTGATGTGGAGTACCTTAAACTATGAAGCAGCTGACTGTGAGGTAATACCCCACTGCAGAAGCATTTTCCTCTCGTTGAAAGATGTGTGAAAGTGAAGATGAAAATGCATTGTCTTTGAAATGAAAATGTGGAAGCCATTTGCAAGGATAATGCCCTCTAGAGCATGTCTGTTGCCACATGCTTGCTTCTGGTGGCACGGTGTTGTCCAGTTTCTCTCGTGGGAGTCAGTGGTTCCTTCCTGAGCTTAGAAATTCTTGTTGGATGCTGTTCTCATTAAGCTACTCCTCTTGGAAAACATGAATGTAAATATTGGAGATGGTTAATGATCCACGAAGAAACTCGAGTGCTATGAGAGGCTGTAACAAAATGTGAATGTGTGTTATGCATGTGTACTTTGAAAGCAGCATCTATACTACATAAGTTTTCATAATGGTTGGGCAGAATTATATCAGGCAGAATTAGGTGCAGACAGGTTAAATTAGTCAGATTAGGCTGATATGTTGAATGCTGTCCAAGTCTGAAAATACTTCATTGTTGCTAAGTTAAAATTAGTTTTCAGTCATCCTCTGCCCTCTTTGGGATAAACAGACAACAGCCCATAATGTTCATTTAGCTTGGTAAACAAACCTGTTGTGTTTGCTTTGGTAGTGGTTGCAAAGGATGATGACAAAATCATCTAATTATTTCAAGATAGACTTGGGACCAGGAAATGTATGTCTGGCTGATCTGGCACCACCGGTTCAGAGTTGGCCTTACTGGGAGTGATTGACTGACCTTGCACTGAATGGCAGTATGAAAAACTGAGTATGCGGGGAGCTGTACACTGGGGGCACAGGAAGCCTTCCTGTCTAATAACTATCAAAGAATGAAAATACAAGGTACCTATATGGTTTGCCACTACATGATTTCACCTTTGTTTTCCCTGTTTTAGTGAAACTTAAGAGGATAAACCTTCTCTGATCTCTAAGTTTTTATGTAGTTTCACAAGTCCAGTGCAGGCTGCAACTGTCAACCAGTCCAGTCACTCTTTACAGGCTCCTCCGAAGTAGGATGACAAAGGACATAAGATGTGGCAATAGCCCAGTGCTCTGGAACTCCTGATTTGCAATCCTTGTACTGCTATTACCAGTTTGAATTGGAACTTGTAGAATCCATTTTCCGCTACATCTAGGGTGTTTTGCTGGAAGCTTGACTGGGATCTGAGGGAAATGGTACTTGTTACTTTAAATACCAAAACACACACACACAAGGAAACCACGACAGTTTTCAGAGGTTTTGTGTAATTGTCCTTGTTAGCACAGCTAATGATTTTTCTCTCTGAGTTATCCTTGAGAAGTGGCCTGATCTTCAGCTGACTGATAACACGAATCTTAATGGATGACATGCCTGCTTGGAACAGAGTAAAATGAGAGTTTTGGGAATATGCTAGTTTAAAACTAGTCTGAGGGTAGGACATGATTGCTTTTTATAATCTATTTATTTATTTAAAAAAAAAAACAAACAAAAAACTAGAAGCACCCCAAAAAGATGCATCACTCCTAGTTGCTGTGTTGCCATATAAATGTGTGTAACACTTCATAAAAGATTCAGATCCAAGTTTGACATTATGGGGTTAAGGGTTTTTTATTTTCTTTAAATATTTCAGGAATAGAAGAATGTATAGATCCTAGCAAAGAATAGTCCTTAGACACTCTTTTGTCTACATAAACTGAAAAGCTCCAGGTTGTTCATGAGGTAAACTCATGGCTTCTAACAGTACCAGATTTCACTTCTGCTTGGGATAGTCCTTTAGTCAATCAGGTGTCTGCTGCAGATTTTTTTTTGAGCAAATACAATGAAGAATAGTAAGTTTGCTTGACAGTCAATTATGTGACTAGAGAGTGTTATTACAACCCATGCAGTTTATCTGCTGCTGTGCTATGCAACTGTGGCTTTTTCCATGGTTGTCAAGTATTGTGTATAAGGCAGAAAAAGAGGAGCCCAGGGGATGTAGCACAGCGTTCTGTAGAATCAACATTCTTTATCTGATTAATTTTTTGGTTATGTGATTAAGTAATCATTAAGAACATTTGAAAAGTAGTTTTCTACTTTAGTTTAAAATGACAAAAGAATGTGTTTTCAGAAGCATGGGATTGTTTTAAAAGAGGCAAAAATTATTGAGTTGAAATATGTAGGCCTTCAGAAAAATATTAGGAAGTCTGAATGGTTGCCTGTCCTGAAAGAAAGAAAACATTGAAATAGAAAATGTATGTTAATTGATGCATTCTCCTATTTTACAAAGATGAGCTTTGACAGGGCAGTGATTGTGTTCTGCCTTGCTAATAATGCCAATGAATCTTAATGGTACAATTACATAAAAATCACATTTTTTATACCAGCAAGTCTTCAGTATAGGAGAAGGGATGTCAGTGTCATAATAAAATAGGCTCTCTGAAAAATGCCTCCAAAAATTTCCTTGAAGCATTAAGAGGAAAATTGTGTGTGGTGTTGGGTTCTTGTTATGTGTGGTTGGTTGGTTTGTTTTGATTTTTAAATTATTATTATTCTATTTGATAATATTTTCCACCTTTTCCTCCCCTAATAATATTCTTGGTATTTTTCTTCTGATTGAGGGATTGTTTGGCTCAGACATAGGCTTCGCTTCAAAACAAGTAACTGCTTAAGACAGCCAATCAAGGTACTATTTTTAAAATGTCATTTAAATCAAGTCTTGGAAATGTATAATTGAGTGAAACTATTTGTAATGTGGTACATAAAAATGAAACTTTTATATTGCATAAGACAGGCCCTCAGTGAGCTGTTGGCAGGTATTTACATTAATTTATTAGAGAAGTTGTAAAGAAAACATTTTGTATCTTGGTAACTCCGAGGATTAGAAGTTAATCTTGTGGTGATAATGATTCTGATCTCAACAGATATCAACACAATGCTGTGTCAGCACAATAAGTGAAATTTACCTATTCTACTACTGCTAAATTGCAGCTATAAAATTAAATCTATTAAATACTTCTTAGCATTTTTTTTTACGAATAGTAGCCACCTGCACTCACTAAAACATATTGCGCTTTTAAAAAGTCATGTCAATAAAATTACAAGCCTTAGTTAAGAGTAAATTGCAAGCTTTTTTACATGTCTACGTTTTGGTGGGATTTTGTTGGAAATTCTTTTCTGCAGTGTATTTTTTAACCTATTTTGTTTCTAATGCAAATGGCCTGTCTGTCCCATCCTGGTATCAGGACAAACTTGCCATGAAATCAGTGTGTGTATAATTGTGAATGTGATAATTTTCAGAGATGATCTTCATTTTGCAAAACTGTTAGTCATGGCATGTGATAGTCAAAAGCATTCAGCAGGGAATTGCATAATTTTTGTGTTTTACATGTAAGTTACTTGTCTTATTATAGTTAGCTTCTGTGTGGTAAATGTGGTACATCTAAACCCCACAAAGAGCCTCAGTAGCAATGATTATAGTGCAGCCTGGAAAGGAGTGGGGGAGTGCACCACTATAAGTGAGTTACTGGAGCTTGAATCATACTGATTTTGGTAGATTGAAAAAATTGCCAATGAGAGATAAGAATAAAAATCAATGTTTGTTTATGTGAGAGTTTGTGTCTTATGAGGTATAACAATTGGGATGATAGTGTTGAACAGAACCTGCAGCAGAGAGCTTGCTCCAAGTTTTTCTTTAAGTTTTCTGAGGTCTTTTTAGGGAGGTGAGGTAGGGGGGAAGCAGTGCCACTGCTAAAGCTGGGAGAGCTAGCAAAGCAAAAGGTATTGACGGAATCATGGAATCATAGAATCGATTGGGTTGGAAAAGACCTCCAAGATCATCAAGTCTAACCCTTGGTCCAACTCCAGTCCATTTACTAGATCATGGCACTCAGTGCCATGTCCAATCTCAGTTTAAAAATCTCCAGGGATGGTGAATCCACCACCTCTCTGGGCAGCCCATTCCAATGCCTGATTACTCTCTCTGGAAAGAATTTTTTTCTGATCTTCAACTTAAATTTCCCCTGGCAGAGCTTGAACCCGTACCCCCTTGTGCTATTGCTGAGTGCCTGGGAGAAGAGACCAACCCCCACCTGGCTAGAACTTCCCTTCAGGTAGTTCTAGACAGTGCTGAGGTCACCTCTGAGCCTCCTCTTCTCCAGGCTAAACATCATATTGAGAAACATCATGCACTGAATTTTTAAAATGAGTGGAAAACTGTATTAAATTGTAATGGGCCTGAATTTCTACAGGCCTTTAAATGGGGC
Organism: Sakesphorus luctuosus; assembly: GCA_013396695.1. Lineage (NCBI taxonomy): Eukaryota > Metazoa > Chordata > Aves > Passeriformes > Thamnophilidae > Sakesphorus > Sakesphorus luctuosus. The sequence goes on from VWZD01013281.1 coordinate 59,281, forward strand.
TGATTTCTTTGGTTCTTGTGTTCCTTCACTCTGATTGATAGCTGAGCACTACTTGCTCTCTGCTTCTCCACCAGATCACCACACACCTGTTAAAAATCTGTAAGATGTGAGCACAGGCAAAGACTGTGTCCAGCCAGAACGATGGGAGATGTTTAGGTGGGCAAAGAGTCAGTCCTAAACCTGGAACTACTCCAGGAAATACTACAGTCCAAACTACACACAGATCTTGTGGGGGCAATAGCATGTTGTTGCTTGGCACACTTCAGAAGTTCTGAAGAGAAGGGTTGTACTTTGCCCACTTTGTCCTAATGATGTTCAAGCAGACCCATCAAAGAGTAATTTCCACTAAAGATTTGTTGTTATTGTTTTGGTTTTTTATTTGTTTGGGGTTTTTAATATATGTTAATTATTTTTTTTAATCTATTGGAAAATGTTGCTATTCTGAAACTGGAACTAAGCCCTCTACTAGCAGACAATAGTTCCATGTGAACCTCTTCTTTGAGTTCCTTATTCTGCCTTTTTTCCCCCTACGTTTTTCCAGGATCAATATTGTTCTGCAAATACATGTCACTACTTCACTGACCTGCCTTCCCCTGCAGATTTTTTAGGGAAATGGCATAAAACATGTTTTGCCTTATTTTTTTTCATGAAAATAATTAAAGATATTTTTGTTCCCCAGAAGAACTGTGGACAGGAAACCAGTAAGGCGGGGAAGCACATTTGTTGTTACTGGAAGACTGTGGGGTTTGTAAGTTTCATCTAGTAGAAATGCTGCTGGTGTAAAGGGTTTGGCTCTGAAGACTCTCAACAGAGTTGCCAGGTATATAAGGGAGGAAGGTTTGTTGCTTTGTTCTTGAACCTATATATAAGAAATGGGTCTAGACTTGGTATGACACAAACTAAGCTGCATCTAAGTGTGCTCTAAAAACAGGTTGGCTTCATGCATGTTTTCCTATGATAAATTCACTGAATCACAGAATGGCTGAGGTTGAAAGGGACCTCTGGACGTCATCTGTGTCACCTAGAGCCACTTGTCCAGGAGTTACATTTTTAGTTTCAGAGAAAAGATGGAGAATATGGTGCTGTGCAAACAGAAGAGGCATTTGGCTTTTCTTACCCTCCCACCTTCCAACAGGAGAGCATGTTTGGGTGCAGAGACAAGGTGCTGTCCACATCCTCATGCAGTTTGCAGGTGTAGCACCTAGAAATCGAGAACAGTGCTCTTGTTCAGGTTGCAGAAATGGGCCTAATACTAATTTGTTTGTAAAACAAATGAGGTATGTAGCAGCTAATTAAAATACTCATTCCATTTAGTGTAATCAACTTCTTGTTTGAACTTGCATTTTCTTTTAATGCTTGACTATACCTGAAGTATTTCTGTGAGAATTAAAATGTGCAGTCATCCCTTGGTCCTTGTCTAATACAGATTTCAAGAGAGCCATTGTGGTGGTTTGACCGTGGTGAGCTTCCAGATGCCCACCCAGATGCTTTTTTGCTCCCCATCCTCAACAGTAGGGAGGGAAAATAAGATGAAAAGACTCATTGAGTGAGATAAAGATAGGGAGACCACTTGCCAGTTACTTTCATAGACAAACCAGGCTTGACTTCAGGAAAATAATTTATTGCAAATTAAAATAGCAATGCATTATGAGAAACAGATAATTTGTAATACCTTCTCTTACCTCACACCCTTTTCTTCATAGGCTCAACTTCATTCCTTCATTCCCAAGTCCTCTACTTCCTCCCTACACCTTTATATATTTTTGTTATCTTTTCTTTTTAGGAGGGGCAAGAAGCACAGTATAATTCTGAGGACCCAGCTGTCGGTCAGAGTCCATGCCTGTATTGGTAAGTTAAGTTCCACATGTCTGAAAGAGAGCAAATAAACAGAATTGATTTCTAAGAAGCAAATCTGGGGAGTGTCAGTCAGAGTTGCTGTGTTCCAAGTTGAGGATAATGGCAAATACATTGATTTTTTTGTTGTTGTTCTCTTCATTTTGTGATGAAATTAGATAGTATTAGTTACACTACCCTTAAAGCATGTTAAACATCCCTGGGAAGTTTAGTGTTTGCCAGTGCAGTGTGATGGTTCAGAGGAGCTTTGGAGAATCTTTGATTATCTGTCTTGTCACAACCTTTATGTGTGTTCAAGGAAGATTGTGTTCTGAATTGGGAATGAGCTTTGACGAATTGTTGGCTGACAACTAACTAATGCATTTTAATAGGATGTAACATTTATTACTTCACATCTTGCAGATCTTGGCTGCATATCTGTCATTATCACAGTGTCAGTGTCTTAAAAACCCTGATTAAAACAATGCTGTCACAAGGTAAAGTCTAATGAAAGTCATAAAGTACGTGTCAGTGGAGCTTTAGGGTGCGTGAACAGAGCATGGTGTACTGTGATGGTGTTAAAATGTTCTCGAGTGTTCTATGGAGCAGAGTATTTCACTAAATGTTAATGGCAAAGCTAATGCTCATGTTCTGGTGATACTGTGATAGATGTTATGAGAGACTGGTTTAAAAGGAAAAACTAAACATAAGTCCTTTGTGTCTGTGCCACATTCACCTGTTTTGCTTTCAGCTTCTACACAGTAGATTCAGCACTCTAATATGTTTAACTTGTTGATCTTGCTTCAAAAGATGATAGCTGAAGCCTTGAAATATAGATATTTTCTTTAAAAGGAGGAGGAGAAAGTCAAAGTTTTGTGTCATTTCTACAGTGACACTGCTGTTGGAGGATTCAGGCTTTAAATACAGCTAAACTTTTTTCTCCTGCCCCCAGGATGTGTTATGAAATGGCATTTCTGGGAATTTGTACTGAGCATAAGCAACCTACAGAATTCCTCGAATACCTCCCATTGAGAACGATCTCTAGGCTGCCTCATGCAGGAACAGTTTCTCCTCTACTGCCATTGAGTTGAGGAAGCACAGCAGAGCAAGCCTACGTGTAAAGTGTTAGAGGAGGAACGGGGATGCTGCAAAGTCGAAGCTGATTTTATAAATGTGAACGAAATTAAGAACAGCTTGCAGAGGATTGTTCTTGTTAGCTCTGGAAATATATTTGGCAAAACAGACCAGTGCAGCAAGACAAGATTTGATACGTCTCCTGGATTGAGGTTTTATAAAAAGAATTTTCATGTAAATTCTTTTCTCCAGAGTGTAGCCATCGAGGAATTGGAGCACGTCAGGTTCTGAGCTTCTGCGAATGGTTGCACTGTTGCTACATTTTCACTCAAGCTCCGTGTGGGCAATTAGGCATATTACTGTGCATGTATCTTAATTGTTCTTGTATGAAAGTGCATTCCCTTGTCCGATGCTGTTACCCTCTGGGAGCAGTGATGCGTTCAGTGGTGAGTGCAGAGGAAGCCACGCTGCAAAACTTGAGTCCAGATCTCAAACTCCTAGAGAAGAGGTGTGTTTGGATATGCTTTTTGGCTTGGTTCATTATAAGCAGAAGAGCCAAATGCAAGTTCTGGTTCTAATTTCCATTACCCCTGCTGAAATTTAGATTTTTGGGATAAGCTTTTTTTTCAGCTCCTAGATTGATATAATATAGTTTCTTCTCTGTTATTTTCTTTTTAATTTTTGCATATCAAATGTGTGTTATTTTTTGGTATAAGGTAAGTTGAAAGAGTCAGGGAACACCCTGTGTTTCTTAGTACTGGCCTTGTTTGCTGAGCTGGGCCTGACAGTTAAACCTGTCACAGAAATAGGGTTGTTTCACTGGCACAGTGGGTACTACTTCTCTTCATCTGGTGTGTGTGTGCACATCAGCTTAGGCAGTCTCTTTTGAAATGTAAGCATTATGTTTAGAGGTTAAAAGACGTGTTACGTAGTTGAAATAGAAGTCAGGAACTAGAGGAATCTGAGATGGTGTTATGTGGAATAAAACTGTCTTGCATTGACTATATTCTTTCGATCTTCGCAATATCCTTGGAAAGCTTTCTGTTCAACAATGCAAAGTCCCCAACAGATAGCTAGGGCTGCTTTCTTAGAAGATGTGGTTTGTTATGTAGGGACCTTTCTGCACAGCCTTCTGGCATGTTTGCATTCAGGGTTTTATTGTGCTCTTAAGAGCTGAGAGGTGTAAAGAAATAGTTTTCCTGCCATAAACTCTCCATTTGGAAGTTGGACCATTATTTTTTTCCTTCTTCCTAACTTACTGTATTTTTAAATTGTGGGAAATATAAAATTGTTTGTGTTCAGATGTCCAGATAAAGTTTTCCTTCATTAGTAACTTCAGATCTCAGAGGAATTAATTGGACTTTAGTGTCAGTGTATGTATTGACTTACAGGCCAATATTTTCTGAGCCTTGGGAAGACTTAGCAAGTCCCATGTCAGGTGGGATGAGTCTTTTTTTGTTGTTGTTTTAAGTAGAGCAGGGAAGGAATAATGCTTAATAACTTGAGTGCAGAAGTTGGTGGTATTTTCTATCCTGTTGCATACCAGTCACTCTTAAACATCTCGCTCAATTTAATGAATTAATCCTCTTTTTTTTTCCCTCTTAGTTTTAGTTCTTGTCTTATGTTCACACTAAGGACTTTCAGCACGGAGGAACAAATTTTCTTTTAAATATTACTCTACTTTTTTTCCCATTTTAGCTTCATCCTGATGAAATAATCAGGACTAATTAATAGGCAAGCAATTTAAATGTGTTTAATACAAACTTCAGTATAGATTTTTTTATATTAAAAGAGTATTACTGAAATCGATTTTATTCAGGGAACATAACTAATTTAAAATTGTAGATGTATTTTTGTACTTGTTGATGTTCTAAGACTTTAGGAGAGGAATCATAGAATGGGTAGAGTTGGAAGGAACCTTAAAAATCATCTAGTTCCAACCCCCTGCCAGGATGGGGCATCTGCAGGTTCTCTGGGCAACCTGTTCCAATGCCTCACCACCCTCACAGTAAAGAATTTCTTCCTAACATCTAATGTAAATCTACCCTCTTTAATTTTAAAACCATTGCCCCTTGTCCTATCACTGTCTGCCCATATAGAAAGTTGCTCTCTCTCTTTTTTTCTCTAAGTCCCCTTTAAGTAGTGGAAGGCTGCTTTGTGGTCTTCCCAAAGCTTTCTCTTCTGGCTGAACAGCCCCAGGTCTCTCAGACTGTCTTCACAGGAGAGATGATCAGAGGGCTGAAGCATCTTTGTAGTCCTTCTAGACCTGCTCTAACAGGTCCACTTCTTTCTTGTGCTGAGGACTTCAGAGCTGGATGCAGCACTCCAGGTGGGGTCTGGTCTCACATGGGCAGAGTGGAGGGAGAAAGTTGCCTCCCTTGACCTGCTGGCCACTCCTTTTTCGATGCAGCCCAGGATGCAGTTGGCTGCCTGGGCCATGAGCACATCCTTAAATCACATAGTGCCAACTGTGGGGTTTTTTTTCCACAAGCTTTCTAATTTGACCTTTTATTGAAATCTCATTTATTATGAGTTAATACCCCTGTGGGAAAAGTCTTTTTAGTATTTTTGGCAGCCCTATGACTTGGTATTTAGTTGTGCCTTAACATCATTTTAGTTTGTATATATCTAACAATTACAGGTCTCAGCTGAGGCCTCGATAAAGTTTAATGTGAAAACGTAGTTATACAGAGTGAACACCAACATGGTGTCAAAAGTTTTAGCCCCCAAAACTAAATTGCAGGTTTTAGAGCAACATTTTGACATTGAAACATTAAAGATCTTTACAAGCTCCACTTTTCCTGGACAATAACTTGGTTAGCCATTAGATCCTTGCTTGGACAGCTCTGTTTGCAGCTGTTGCTTCATTTATCTCTTCATTGCTCCTGGTAGTTTTTTCTCAAAATCTGAGGTGATTTATGAGAGAAAAGGCATTGTTTGCTCTTATGTAATTGGATGCAGTATTCAGCTCAAGAGAGACACATGTCCTCTACTAAGATGCTTATGCCTGAGATGTTGAATCAGGAGCACTGCAGTCATTACAGGGAATCATGTTTGGACAGGGTTCCATGACAATGACTTAGAATGATTCTGCCAAAGGAAGTTTGACATAAGCCTCAATTTTTAATACAATGTAATACAAGAAGAATGCAAATAACAAAAGTTGATGTGATTCTGAGTACATTTATTGACCTGGGATTACTTGGAGTACTGTAGCTTGGAAGGTCAGCAAATGTTGCAAGCATTATTTTAAATTTTACTACCTCTTTGTGTGAGTTTGTTACTAAAGAAACCCCCAAAAGCCCAAGCCAAACAAACCAAAAAAAACAACCAACACCCACCCCCCCAAACAGTCCTCCCCAGTCAGTTATTTAAAATGTTTTTGCATTGTAAAGTTACATTTTCTGTATGATTATAGTCTTTCCTATATTTATGTAAAGCCTTTCTTTATGTATCAATAGATTAAAACTAACTTTCATAGATATTGTGTATATTACATTCATAGCTTGATCCAGCAAGGGCTCTAAACAGTGTGTAAGTATATTACTACAATAGCCTTCCTAAATGTATAATACAGCTTCCCTACTGGTTGTTACAACCATTTGATAATCGTGTTCTATTGGCTTTTGCAAATGAGCATTTGCAGAGCTACCAGAGCACAGTGCTTAATCTGCATCGTGCCCACCCTTCCCCATCCATCCACAGATGTTCAGCAGCAGGTTATTCCCAAGTCTGTGACACAGAGGTTGCTGTGCTGCACAGTGGCTGTTTCTAGCCCCTGTTATTAGGGCATCTGCATTAACCAGCAGTGTTAGCACCAATAACCCAGCCTTTCCACAAAGCTCTTGGGATTATCTTCTTGATATCCCTTCACTCCTTATATCAGTTATGAAATGTAACCATAAATATCTGCTTGAGCCTGTATTGTTCTGGGGTACCTGAGGGAAAAGCTGTAATCTAGTTGTAGCTAGGGGGCTAGTAGAAGCCAGCTGTTTTTATATGTCCTCTAATAGCTGAACTATGCAGCTAGTCCTTTTTTCCTTGCACAGTTTTCCCTTCTGCTATCCATTATGTGGACTTGTTGCATGTATTACAGCACATATGATTATGCCCTGCAGCTATTTATGCATCTCTTGAACCTTCTGCAAGGACTTGCATCTCAGGCATGTGAAGGGACAGGTTCCTCCCCAGTGGAATCATGGTGCTTTCATGAAGAAAAATCCCTGTCTTGAGTCTGTGACTGCACCTGGCCCTTTGTTGCAGAGAAGTTAAGATACGAGAACTGAAGGAGGAAGAAAACGTGGTTTGTCCTCTTATGAGTAGAGCACTGAAGCGTAGAAAAGCCAGTGCTATTATGGTTAAGGAAGTGTGAAACCACATTGCATTTCATTCTCTGACAGCAGAGTTAAGGTTGTGCCTACAGCCCATGTTATTGGTACTGTCCCACACGAGATACTTTTCCCTGCAAATATCCTTACCTGTTTCATCTGTCTGGCATATGTGCTTTTGCCATGGGCTGAGCACCAGACCAGGCTTTTCATGGCCATGGACAGTGTGAAGTTTCTCTAGTTCATGCTTTAAAACTTTGATTTTTTTTGTTTTGATTTTTTTTAAAGGAATAACCTATGTATTTTTTAAATAAACAGCTTTCTTTTGGTCAGGGAGTTTCTAAACACAATAAGGAAAGGAGTCTTATTAGAAAACTTTCCTAAAGTAAGTGTAATTGTGGAACTGTGAGCTCTTCATTTGGATAAGTAGTGATACGTTCCAGTGAAAGAGTGGAACTTTGGGTTTTTTGAAGGACATTTTACAGTTTTATGTTCAGAGTTAGGCATTCCTAATAGAAAACATTTTCAGTTTGAGAGAGGGAACATATGGAGAGCATTAGCAGTTCAGTAAAACGTGCAACCAATTCGGATTTAATTTAAAGGGAACAAAAGAGGTGCCTTGAGAATTTGTTGGAAGCGCTGTGGTTTTGCCTTCTTTGCACTGATGGTAACAGGAGAGAGAGAGAGAGAGGTGATTTGAAATTGCTTTATCGAATATCTTCTTAGCATAATTGGGACCAAAAAGATTGTGATTAATGGATTTAATGGTGCTACGCAGGCATCCTGCATGCATTATGGATTTGTAATCATGATATACTTCCTAGGACTCTTGCTGTAACTTGGTAAAAGTCCTGATTTAAATGAAGATAATAAACAACATGTTTATTAGATGTAAACTGACATCACACAAATTGAAAAAACGTGAAAAGGAATGCCAGAGCTTGGGGGGATATTTTTTAAGGGCCAGGCTTTTTTTTTAATAGCATAATTTGAGTTCTAGTTAAGACAGTGCACACAGTACTTACTGTGGCCTGCTTCCAGATGTGATTGGAGATATCTGGTTCAGCTCGCAAGCTTTCAGTTTGAGTGAAACGTGAAATAGCTGCAAAGGCTATGATAAGAATCCCTTTTTCAGCTTTTTAGGATTATTTAAATTTTCTTTCCTGAGAATGTGGAACACAGATTCTCTAAGTAAAATCCCCTGGTTCCCAGATCAGATTACTTTGTGAAAAATCTATCCATATAAATAACTTGTGGATTTGCTTTAAAAATGTACACCTCTTTAAACTGAAATGTTAGACTTCTGTTGTACTCCCCATGCATGTGTTTAGTCTGCCTCCTTTGTGGGGACAAACTATGGTACTTCCCCACAACTTGTGATTTGTCTTCTGTTATCTCACTGAGAAAGTTCTGGGCCAATCCTGTGGGATCTCAGAAGGTGTTTGAGACAAAGCAAGATTAGTCTCTGCATATTTAATTTAAATTATAATACTTAAAATAGACTTTGTAGCAGGAAGAACCCAGAAGCTGTAGAGCAGAAAAAGCCTCCATTAGCAGTGGTTGTCACATTAAAGTGGTAGATTCCTTCTTTAGATGGGCTTGTTCCAGGTTTGAAAGGACTGCTGTAGAGTGTGCTAGTGGGATGCTTTTCTTGCCTTGGGAAGCTTTGTGTTAAAATGTGAAAGCTTATCTGACTTGACTCACACTGGGAAGTACTGCAGAAATTGTGTGAAGTGTCTTTGAATCGGGATATCCTCTTTCTGATGTGTTTTTTTTTTCTTGACAACTTTGCCCTTTATTTTTTCAAATCTGTGAGAGAAGGAATCCACTTTTGACTCTGAAAACATAGTGAGATTTTAAAACAGTCTTGTTTCTTTAAACAACAACAACAGTAACATCAAAAATTCCTCAATCATCTTCAATCATACCTTAAAGGAAGCCGTCTCCTCATAAAGCAAGGAAGAAAAATTAGTATGAGGTATCCTAAAAAGTAGTGAATTAGTATGGGGTATTGCTATCAAAGGAGTATTTTAATTTTCTATGAGTAAAGGAGTTTGTGTAGTTTCCTTAGAAGGAAAATAAAATAAAAAAATTCTATGCAACCTCTTAAATCAATAGCTGTTGTTAGTTTTCATGAAGTTTCCATTTGTAGCTATTTGCACTTACTTTATAGATATTCCCACTTACTTTATAGATACTTGTCCTGACAGACAAAGTAGTCTGTCTACTTGCAGTCAGTGTTCAGACTGTTGAACTCAGTTTGCTGTAGACTGAAGTATAGCATGTTCAAGCCCTTAATTAGGGAAAAAATAAGTTACATTTCTATTAAATAGCTTCAAATAAATTAGCATTACACTTGGAAAAAAAGCAGAATGATTTGTTTTCTGCCTCCATGTAAACCTGCTCTATACGGAAGATATAAACCAAACAAATGAATTGGATTCAGATTAATTCTCTTGTCCTGTTTCAAGCTTTACTCTGCTGCACTTATAACAGCAAAACAAAGTTAAGCACCTAAACTATGAAAGAAAATTAGGAACTGCTACTTAAAAGCTGTGGGTTTGAAATACAAAATGTTGGTATTTCTTTGTGATGTTGTTCTCAGCCCTGCCACTGATTTAGCCTTGTTTGTAAGGAAGGCAGATGGATGCTAATTTTGCTCAAGTGGACTTAGGTTAAATATAGTTGCTGCGTCTCTGAGGTGTTCTAAGATGCGTTGACCTGTACATGTAGTGTAATAAAAGGGCAGAAGTGATGTTCATAAAGCAGAGAATCATGCTACTATGGAAACAAGGCTTCCCTTCTCTTCCAAATTTATCAATGCATGTAATGCTGTTGATGCCTTATGATGAATTATTTAATATTAACTTAAAAAAGAGAACATATGTATGTCATTGAAATGCAGAATGAGGAGATGCATGTTTCCACATTGTCAGACTGCTTATTTTTAAAAATTGTGAGCAAAATGTGCAAACTCATGGTCAATGATGCTTCAAACAAATGCCAGTTGCCAACTTGCTGTGAGCTTGCTGCAAGTCTGAGTATATGGGTTTCATATTTTAAGACTAGGACTATGTTGCTTCAGTCCTCACACATATTAAAAGGAAGGTTAAGTTTTGTTACCACTGGAAGATATCACAGTGGGAGGTGGCATAAAATACATGAGGTTTAATAATGCTGTTGGACTGATTTTTCATAAAGCTTGTTAACATTTTTCCACTGTCTTGGGTTGAGCTGGCAACATGCCAACTGCCCAAGTACAGAGAAAAAGGGGTTCCTCCCCCAGCCAGCCAAGGGAAAAGGGAAGAAGAAGGAGATGGAAAAGAAACCTCCAAACCAGGTTTATGCTGAAACTAACTACATGTATTTATGCAGAAAAGAGAAAATTAAGAGAAAACTACAATATAACACACACTTACACAAGTTATATATAACTTCCCACTCCCCAATAAGCACAGATTTTACCATTCTGACTACAAATCATTCTAAAAAGAGTCAATTCCCCAAAGACAGACTTAAGCAAAGAGAAGAACTAAGAACAAACATTTTACTTCCCTAAGATAACATGATGGTGAGCCGGTGCTGTGGGCTTGGGCCTCCCCATCCCTCCTGGGACAGCATGGTGTGTCCTGCTGGAGCAACAGCTACGAAGCAACTGCCCAAGCCACTCCCACACACTGGATTTTACTTCTTTTGAGATGGTGTAGTATGGTGTGGAATACAATATTATTGGCTAGAAGAAGTCAGCTGTTAGCTAGCTCAGCCCAGCTCAAGTCAGCTGACAATTCTAGGCCTAATATGATCTTTAAAGCCTAAATTTAGGCCCACCTGGCTAAACCATAACATCCACAATGATATGTAGTGATAAATCCAGTATCTCATAATTCTACAGTCAAGAAATAGTCACTCTCTGATGTTGATTTTTATCGTGGCATTCAAATAATGTTCTTTCCTTGCCTTCAGCTATCCTATTCTGAATTAATTTATATTCTTTTCATTTTTTTCATGTGCAGCTGCTTTATTTCTGTAGCAATTAAGATGGTTAAATTTGTAAATTGTGTGCCTCTCAATTTCTTTCTTTCTTGAAAGAAATACTTCAAAGACGGAGGAGCTTTATTTAAATAGGCGGCAGAGTACCCTGATGTAATATATGTTGGTTTCTCTAAGACTTTCAAGTGGGGTATCCACAAAATCTGTCCAGTGTCAAGAATAAAGTGTTTACTATCATGCAAAATATTGTGACAGTATCTTTGGAAGCTGTTAGATGGAATCCTCCTGTTGGGCTTAGAACATTCAATGATCAGATGTGCTCGTCAGTGGTAGAAGAACCACCAGTCATTGTCATTATAGTTTTGTACTTGTATGAGCTTGACGAAATTGGAAATTGAGGAAATCAGGATATCTCTGTTGGGAAAAGGGAGAGGGAGGGAGAGAGAGAGAGTGATGGCAATGTTTAATTGGCAATATTATGTAATGCAGAAGACTTGCTTAATTTCACAGCTTTTCGTGTCTTCAAGTGTTTTTAGTCATGAGCTGCCCTTTTCTGGGTGTGAGGGTTTCATTTTTTGGTTGATTGGTGGGGTTTTTTTATATACAGAGTCTGTATTTTAGTAATGATATCAGCTCCTTTAAGTCTTTTTTTTCCTGCTCAAGACTGAAGAAGGCACGTAAAAATTTAGGCTCCAAAGGGGTAAAGTTACAACCTCTTAATTTAGAACCCTAGAAGCTACTGTGGCTGAGCAGCATGCTGTTGTGAGATGTAGGATGTCATAAGCCATGTCAATTCATATTTAGCAGTTTGAGATGAGTCTGGTATGTATGAAGTTATATATCAGGTTTCTTTTCACCTTTCAGACGTGAAATATTTATCTCTGGTCTTACTATTAAAATGTGAAGAGGAGTGTGTTGGTATACTCTGTGCTTAAAAAAGGTCCCTTTTTCTGCAGGTTTATTTCTCCCTGTGACTAAATAAGGATTACACTTCAGCTTTAAGGGCCAGTTATAACTCCAGAATGGCTAAAACTGGTGTGTCAAGTTAACTTGTTTCTGTGCTGAGGAATGAAATAAAAATGTTGTATGTGTTCCTTACTTCTTCCCATAATCCTAAATTTAGGTTCAATGGACACTTAAAAGCCATCAAATGCCACTGGAGAGATTTGCTTACTTCTTGCCTTTGTGTGAAATAGGGACAACTGAGAGTGTGGAAAGCTTCTCGGCAGGTTGGGCACAGGAGGAGGTCTGGGACTGATCTCACTTGTGCCTGAGGGCTGGAGTTTTCCTCAGACCTTTTAACAGCAGAGCTTATTCTGCAGGGTATGGGGACCACAGGAGCTGTTCCGTGCAGGGGAGGGTGGTGATGATGCTGGCAAGGCAGCAGCCAGCTGTCACTGCCTTTCTGCCTCTTGCTGCTCCATCAGAAACACATCAGGAGGCTTCCCTACCTTCTTCTTTTTTTATCATGCTGTTATGCTGAAATATTTGGTGTTGCACTGAGGAAAACACTTGCTGTAGAAAAAACATGGGTATGTTTGCATGAAAGGTCCAGCATCATATGCAACTAACCAGGGAGCCTTTAAAAAAGCCCTCACAAGAGAGTTCTGCCATGTTATTCACTTCAAACCCAGTATATTAAAAACTATTTATTAAATTTTTATCAAGAAGAGTATGTTAAAATTCCCAGTGAAATACTTGAGATCCAAAAAAAGTGGATGAGGAAATAAAATGCTTCCTATATCCTTGCTGGAATAGCCAGGTATTACTGCAATATTCTCAGAGATGGTGTACCCTGGGAAAGGGGGGCTGTATGGATGCTCTGAACAGCCCCTTACAGCCCTGGATGTAAGCACACACGTGCTTTTGACCAGAGGTTGGTACAAGCGATGAGTGCACAAGCATTGATAGTTACTCGAGATAACACCCTGTGGGGCAGTGACTGGGGCTGCTGTATTTCCACTCTGGGGTTAGTGGTCAGCACATTGCTGTCACCGTGGTCCTCCTGTGTTACAGTGTGTATTTTTGGTGTTGTGTGTGGTTTTCTGTTCTGTATGCTGCTTGTTTCAGGCTGACAGTCACCTACAGATCCTTACTAGGGCTTTAGGAGTAGTTTTCTAACCTAACAGCTATGAGATTGAATCTTTTGGTTTTAAAGCCAGTAAAATGCATATAATTTTAGTACCAATGTAACAGGACCCAGAGGACCATCTGTGAGTTGGCAATACCTGTTTGACTAGCTGCCTGTTACCTTGGGGCGCTGGGTACTATTTCCAGCTGGCCCCTGGGGATGCTTGTCAGGAAGGCAGGAAGTGGGAGCAAATCAAACATAGGAATGCCCCAAACCAGTTTGTAAATTTCTCTGTACAAAAAGACAAAACAAAATGCAATAAAAGCAGGAGGTGCTACACAGGAAAAGTATATTTGTAACTGTATCTGTTTTTTGAAGACTGAGAACCCCTATTCTTACTCTTTAAAAAAAAATCAAAAAAACCCACAAGAAAACCTCAAAAACACAAACCTCAGAAGAAGCCCCCAAAGCAAAAAAACCCACAAACTGAACAACAACAAAAAAATCATGGACTTAGTTCATCCCTTATTTCTTTATGCCAGGAAAGGGGTAGGACTTTTGCAAGCCTAATTCAGCTGACAGGTTGCTTCAAGGCACTGGATGTCGTTCTTCTTCCTCATATTGCTTGAGTTGCTCTTGACCATGCAGGTAAAACCTTTTTCTAGGTAAAGCTTTGCTGCTGTACCACTGCCAGGAGTCTTCTTGTTGTCAACCTCCCAGTCACGCCAGGCATGCTGCTTGGCGCCTGCATTAGCCATGGGCCCCTCTGTCATCGGGGAGCAGAGCCTGCCTGTCAGAGCATCTCAGTTATGTTCCTGTCCTGAATTGCTCTTGTTCCATTGACCATAAAGGGAACAGATTAGGGAGGGGAACTGCCTGGCTGAGACTCTCTTGTCGTTTTCTGGTTTCTGTCTTCAGTCATGATAGTCATTCTTGACTGACGGCAGTTTTTATTGAAATTTCGTTCCTTGCCAAGCTCTGAACACAATTGCACTGATTTATTTCCCTTAGTTTCTGTCAGGATCTAATATGTAATTTGTATATGTAAATTTACGTATTGGAATAACCCCTCTGAAGTTACAGTGGAATGAAGTTTGGTAGGAGCAAGTAAGATTCAGAGATTCAGGCTCCACTGGCTCTAAGGCCCATCATATGGCAGAAACAAATGGCGGATGTGTTTGGCCTGCACTTATACCCAAGTGCTTTGCTAGGACTAAGGCAGAAATTATGGACATTGGATCACAAGACTCTGAGCAAATACCTCCCATAAGATTGTTTGGGATGAACATTCGTCCATTCTACCCTTATGGAACACCAGCTTTGCACTCAAATGAAATGGTGCTTTTTGATAATTTGTACCACCCAGTTTCCTGGTGATCAGATGTGCAGATGCATCCCCTCCCAGCTTAAGAGTTTTACTCTAGTCTTTCTGACCAGACCACCCTCAGAGGAAGCAATCAGCTTCCTGCATTGCAGAGCCTGCTGTGTTATGTGCCAAGCTGTGAACACCGAAGGATTTATTTTCTTTTTGTGTTTTTCCCATTGCTGCTGTTACTTTTTTGTGTTACCTGATCATCTGTTGAGACTGATGCCATGCAGCTGGAAGCTTTTGGAGGCCGCTGCTGCCTACCTGTGCCATGTTGTTGATGGATGGGTCGGTGTCAGGCGATCAGACAGCCCAGGCATCATGCACACAGGCTCTTGCTTGTTTCTCCCTCTGTGGGTCAGATCAGCTATACTTCCATCATTTAGGTCCCAGCTGGAAAGTTCTTTTCCATGTTTTCTATGAATAATAAGGAAAAAGAGGAAGGAGAGAGTCACTTTGTGGGCTGTAGTTGTACCTGCCCTTTCCCTGCTGAGAAAATGAGGGATCTGTTTTCAGGACAGCTGCATGTCCTGGGCGTCTAAATGAGATACCTTATCGGAGGTGTCTGTGGCACATGTCAGCATTCACCCTTTCACCCTGTCTTCTTGTTAGATAGTGAAATGGTGCCTTACACCTGTCAATTCTGCCTTCATTAGGTAATATCACAGCCAGCATTACAGCAACTCAACAACATCTCAGTGACCTTGTTGTGCCTCTTGGGTTCTGTATTGCTGCTGTTTATGTGCTTGCACATATGTGACCAACACTGCTTTTAATTTTTCTTTTTGTCTTAGCTCATTGTTAGTACATAAAGTGCATTACAACCTTAGTACTTCTTATCAGGATTAGCTTGTTTTCTTTAGGAAGAAAAGCAGTAGCACCGTTTGGATGAAGAGCCCAAATTCCTATCTGACCACCCTTTCTTTTCATTAATTCCTTGAGGTTAAGTGACATCAGAACTATGCAGGGAAATGCCTATATTTGCTTTTGTCAACCTCTAATTTCAGAGCAAAAGTAGCTGTTTCAGATGGAGTATTTGCTTGTAGATGTGTGTTTGTCATTTTGGAGCACCAAATCCAATTCCGACATTGAGTTGTTTTAGTGTTACAAAGAGGTTTTTTGGCTGATGTAAACTGGTGTAAATCACCCCCTTCAGCATTCACCCCTGCCTTGGTCTGTCCAGCAGTGGCTTGAGCAGCTCTGTCCATTTCTCTCTGTTGGTCTAATGCTTTTTCAGCAATCCTGTGATGTTCACAGGGCAGAGGAAAGTGTGTGTGCAACAGCATGCTTGGCTTCTTCCTCTGAACGTGAGACTCCTGAGCTGCTGCCTCATGGCTGCTAAAGCAAGCCGCTTGCTTGTGGCTTTCGGGGCACTTAATGAGACTGAACAAAACACATGCTGGGGAGCAAGGTGATGTTCATGTTCTCTGGATTCCACACATGTACCACAAGTGACCTGGTCAGTTCTTCCCTTTGAAGTAATTAGGATTATATTTCTCAGGTTCACTTCCTTGACAGTCTTAGTCAAATATAAGGAGATCAAATTTCTTGGAAAAACAGGTTCTCCTGAGAATGGGCATTTCTTTTCCATTTTGATTCAGAAGACTTTCATTAAAGACTTGTTAGTGAATAGCCCAGTTATCTCAGTGTTACGTTTATTGTTCCATGTTCTCTTGATTTGAGTAGCTGCCTGCTACTTGGCTGCTCCATAGTTAGGAAGGACATGCTGTGCTGCTCATGTTCCCAGAAAATGAATGAACACCTCTGGACAGCTACAAAATAAAAGCTGGTTAGTTAGAGATACTTGTTTCTCTGCTTTCAGCTCTGGAAATTTCCAGCCTGGATTTTGGTTTTTTTTTTAAGTGCCATCTTTCTTTAAGTACACTTTGACTATCGCATGAAACTTGTTATCCTTTTCCTTTTTGCAGATGAATTACATGTGCAGTAGGAAAAACGTTACTGTCTCTTGCCTGGAGACTACTGAGCAGGTAGAAATCAGAGAGTGTACAGGCAGGATCTGTGGGAGCATTCCTGGGTAGCAAGATAAAAACTTACTCTGTTTCGAAAAGGAAACAACTTTCTAACCCCTAGCAACCAAGCAGAAAGAATAATATGCTCTCCAACCTTTGCAGCATTGGTTTGCAGATTAGGAAAGATAATAATTTAGTGGTAAATAACTCCAGCAGCCTCAGGAAGCAGTTGTGTGTAGTGAAGTTGTGTATTCATGGTCTTCTTGTTGTGCTTTGATGAAATAGACTTGCAAGCACATCTGGTGTACAGGTACAGTGTAAGTAAGCGGAGAATTAATTTATGTTATCCTGAATGATCAAAAGAAACTCTAAAGGTGATTGCTTGATTTTGTAGAGTATTATTTCACAGAAATTAGTTAGGTTATTCCCAATGGAAAACTTCTGATAGATCTTCATCTTCCCTTTTAAAAAGAGTGGGTAAGCATGAAATGAATCACAAATGGACTATATAATGGAATAGCCTTGCTAGATCAGATCAAAGATTCATCTAGGTCGGTTCCTTAGTCTTCCTGCTTCTTTCTGCAACAGCCAATAACAGTTGGTGAAGTGAAGAATATAAAGAAGACTGCCAGTATTTCACCAGAGTGTTCTGCAGCCTCTGGCAGTTTTGTGCTTCAGGGACACGAAGGTATTGTCTTCACAGCTGGTCACCCTGTGTGGATTTTCTGTCTGGGAACCTTCCCACCTGCATCTCAGACACCCTTCAAACTTTCTGTATAGAGAAAATATCACAGGTATGAGTTTAAACAGTTCAGCTGTATCTGGGTGAGGGAGAGGCTCTTTTTGATCATTTTTGGACTTGAAACTTTAATTTGATACCCTGTAGATGAATTGGAAAAGAAATTCCAGTTCACTCTTCCTTCTGCTGAAAGCTCAATAGCCATCTCTCTCAGTTCCCCTGCCACGCTCTCACCAGGTTATCTCTTTAAAGGATGGAAATCCCCATATAGGATGTGAAATGCTTCTAAAGGATTTAGGAATGGCCTAAGTGTCTTTCCTCCAGTGGTAGCTGGATTGTCTTCACTGTGTTATGCTCCCTTAAAATATCTCGACAGTTACCTACTATGACAAGGTTGATCAATGGCAAAGCAGGAAAAGGCAGAGAATTATGTATAGTATTTGAGACTGAGGATCTCACATGTACTCACTATTGAAAATGTGGGTACACAATTTCTTTAAACAGTATTGTGATGATGTTTTCTTCTTTGTTTTGTATTCCTTTTAAAATAATTCCCAGGATCATTTTGCTCTGGGACAGTTAAAAAACAGCATTGCTACAGAACTGGTGTTACCTGAGCAGCTTCTGACTGATGAAATACAATTTAAGGATGTCATTATATGGAAGGTTTGGGTGATTTTAAAAAACAACCACCACCACCACCACCAAAACACAAACAACAAACAAACAAAAACCCCAAAATCATAAAAGTCAAAATGCCCAGAAAAAAGCCAACCAACCCAACCCCAAAAAAGCCCACACCAAGTACGTAACACTTCTCTGCATTGAATTTCATCTGTCACTTTTATTGCTCAGTCAGTCAGTATTGGATGTTTCTTTGGCAGTTCTTCACAATTGAAACTCTTTCCTTCTTTGTTCCTTCTTAGCTACTGAAACTTTTCTCTCTTTCCATGTACCATTTTTGTTCACATTCTTTATGACTGTGGTGATCAGCTAAGGGCCCATGTATCAAATCAGTTAGCTAGACCCTGAATTAAAATTTTGTAAGTATAAATTGGATATAATTTTAGTTCTGGACTTTCTGAAGGGTTAATGAAGGTGTTAGTTTGCCCTAATGCTTGTCTTCTGATGTGAAAACAAAGGTGTAACCTGATGCACGCTCAGGTGTATTGAAGGAACCAGAACTAATGTTCATTGTGCCAGGGAGGGCTCATCTTAACTTGAATGTGATTAATGCCCACACATCTGTTTTTCATTCTAATCAAAATGTAACTAATACCTCTTTTTGCTTGCTTATCACTAATTTTTCATGGATTCCTAACAGACTCAAGAAAAAAGTTTGCTATGTTTGGCTAAAGATTTGAGATCATTTGGGTAAAATTACTTGAATAGGAGCAGTAAATTTCACTCAATATTATTTAGTAAGAGTAATTAGTATAATTTGATGGAAACCAGGTCTTTGGTTTATCAGAAATAACGCAAGTCTTTTACTGGGCTTTCCCCTCCTCTTGCTGAACTGCTGAAGATGCAGCAATCGCAGGGGTGATTTTCTCTACTTCCTCAGGGTTGTACATTCACAAGGCCTGAGTGCAAGAATTTTCTGCAGACATTTGCTCAGGAGACTTTTTGTTTGGAAGGTCCAGCAATTCGTTGAGCCTTTTGATGACTTTTAATAATCAGGGTTACTGTAAGAAGGGTCGATGTGGTATTGCAACTACTCGTATCATGCCTCGTGCACGTATGGGGAGCAAAATAAAGTACAGCAATAGCTTTCTACCTCAGTTTGGAGATTTGAGGGAGCTGGAGGATCCACTGAGTGTGGAGGATTAGCTGCATTCAGGTTATGGTTTCCAAGGGGAACTTGCTGAGTGCTGTCTCCTGCCCCTCCACCATGTTTTTCCATCCTTCCAGTCATGTGGGTATCTCTGCTAGACTCTGCTTCTTGTGGAATCACCGAAATCCTGGGAATAATCACAGTCTATGTCCTGACACAGGAGGGAGATGGACTCCAAGCACAGAATGCTATAAGATGTTTTATACACTTCTCAGTTTTAACTATAAAAGATTAGCATCCCTTAAAAAAAAAGAATAAAGATGTGTATTTCAAGTGTGCACAACTTCTGAGAATTAGTAAGAGCAATCTGCATTCATCTGTGTAAAATGTACACGTCCTCCAAATCATTGAAAATATTCTGTTGAGAGAATTTTTTCCTTGTTTTAAATCTCCTGATCTCTTTGTCTTTCTATTCTTTGCACTCTCTGGACAGATTTTCCCATTTCCAGACAGAAACTTGCATTAATTTCTGCTGAAGCTCTGTGAGCTTAGCTTATCTGAACATCAGTCCCTCTGTCAAATATTTGTATTTTAAGATTTGCTGGTTTTTGCTGCCTTTCTGCTTTTCAGTGTCTTAGGGTTATGCACTTCAGTCACTGGTGCTTGGTCACCGGCAGGCAATGTGCCTATACTTCAGTTTCCTTACTCGGTTGCTTGGTAATTGTGAATTCCCATTTGAAATGGGTTGAAAATCCTAAAGCTGCACAGTCTGTTTTCATATGTAAATCTGTCCCACAATGGCACAGAGGAGTATGAGGGTGCTGAGGGCAATTAGCAATGAGTGAGCAGGGAGGGCAGCTGATACATGCTTGTGTACAGGGGAGATCACTTTACCATGGAAATTCCCAAAAAGTGTCAGCAAATCTGCTACATATATCATAAATATAAAGCTGCTAGGGAGGTATAAGCATTACTTTCCACAAGAAAAAAAAAATCTACAGCTTTAGTTTTATGCACAAGGGTGTTTATGGATGTTAATTTGAAAATTCATGCATGTTTCAAAACTGTGTTCTATAAAGAATGTGCTCTGGGAAATCAGTGCTATTTTGCACTGTTCTGTATTAAAGTTAGTTTAATACATCACATTTAATAAAAATCCCTTTAGACAGGTATTTATTTTCCACTAGTCTCTATGATGGGCTTTAAGACTGGAAAGGGCATCCTCTGAGAGTAGTCCTGTGCTATCCTGCATTACATAATCTGCACTATAAAATTCCTACTTAATATACATGAACATTGCAATAACCCCAATTTTTGCTTTCAGTTGCATTTACAAATTGCTACATTCGTTCTGTAGATCCTGGATAAAGTCGAATTTCTGCCATCTCTGCAGCCTGATATTTAATTACTGCTGACCTGACTTGGCATCCAAAGTTTGGGAACAGCTGTGTGTGCTGAATCAGACCTTCAGCCTGTGCAAACTAACTTTTCTGTAAGTCAGCTGAGAACCTGGTACAGCCTATATGTAATTTCTGTCACATATAGATGTGAAACACTTATGCTGACCTTTGTTGCTGCTCTATAGATTCTGGGTTCAAAGAAGCAAGGAGTCTCCAAGGTGGAATCTCAGAGTGGAATAAAATGAATATAAACACAGTTGGGGTAGAGATCAACAGTCGAAGAGTAATTAAGTTCTCCTGCTCAAGTTTCAGACGGAACATTTCTGTTCAGTGGCAGTTCTCCTCAAGGGATTCTGCAAAACTTGTATTCTCATTGCCTTGATCTCAATTGGCAGAGTATTTTATGTAGGGGGGTTCACTCAATATTGATCATTTTAGATGCATGTAGACAAATGTCTGGAGTGGTGGGAAGGAAGAGACTACAAGTTTGTAGCTGCACCTTGAATTTCTGAATCTGAGCAATTTATCCTGAGCAAATTGTGATACGGATTGCTGCCATGTTTCATACCCTGCAAATTGCTAAAGGAGCAGCTGGGAAGGCCGTTAAGTTTGCTGAAGACTTCCCCTGGTATTACAGTAGGGTATTTGGCACAAAAAATGAAACCTGAGGATACAGAAATACTCTCAAGGCTACTAAGCTAACTCAAGGGGAAAAAACCTCAACCTTCTCACCCTTCCCTTGCATCCCTCTCTAAGGGAATGCCTGCTTCTGAGGGTGAGGAACTTGTAAGTGGGTGTATATACAGATCAGAGGGGTCTTGGTCATCCTCATATCCGAAAGGAAAACTTGGGTTTCCTCATTGCTTTAGGAAAAAAAGGTTGATGTTATTGGGGAAGCCTTCAGTGCTGCTGTAAACAGATACCTGTGTTGAAATGAAGCTGAGTTAATTCAATACAGGCTCACTCCTAGAGGACGGGTCAATCGAGCAGAAGTAAAATACTTCTGCAGCAGATGGACAACTGCTTGAGAAAGGGATTGAAATAGAATAAGGTAATTAGGGAAGGAGACAAACATATTGCATGACACCACATACATGAATAGGGCTAGAATCAGCAGTTATCTTCCTGGAGGTCTTTGGCTGTAACACCAAAAGGAAGGAGTATAAAAGAGGAAACAAAACATTATTTCTATTATTATTTCTTCTATATCCTTACATGCAAGGTACTTTCCAAACACTTGAAAAGGATGATCTGTTCTTCAAAGCACTCATTTTTTGACTAGATAAATGTAGAAAGAGGTTAGGGAAAGGGGAACTACATAAGGAAAGTATATGTAGTTTAAATGCCTAATTACACATTCAGAAAATCTTTGAAAGAGTCAAGGTTAAGACTTAAACTTTCAAAAGTTAGGAACAGTGGAATTATAGTAGACTTCAAAGCTTTTATTATGGTATATTTCAGAGCTTTTTATTTGTGTGTCTTTTCTTGGTCATGCATACTGTAGAAGAAGAAAAGGCTGAATGGGGTAACTGCTTATGGAGTTTAGCTCCTGCTGCTTCAGGTCCCTATATGGATTAGGTACTGGGTGAGAAGGACCTTCAAAGCATGTACCATGGGTCATGCACACTTCTCACCACCCTGCATACAATTTAAGAGTGGAGTGAAGTATTGAAAGATGCAATCACAGCCTAGAAATGATGGTGGGCAGTGCAATTCCCAGATGCACAGTTATATATGTCTTAATTAAGCATACCGTAGAATTCTTAGAGGTGTGTTCAGCTTGCAAAGCTTTCTGAAAAGGACTGTGTCAAATTCTAAAGTGTGTCATCCAGGGCTGGGTGCAGGGCTTCTGGGCAGACTTAGGTGAACCTGTGTTGTGAACTTCTTGGCACTGCCAGTACTGCTCTAATGGAAGGTAGGAAAAGGTTGAGGTCTTGTATGGGAATTCGTATTTTCCCATGGGTTTTGTCTGTTACTTGCTGGCATCAAAAGTATGTTGACATTGACAAGCTCAGATTTAAGTTCAGGTGCTGAAGGGATTGTGTGTTAGAAACCACAAGTTTTTCTGTTTTCTAGCTACTAGTAGAGGAGAAAAGGGAGAAAGAAATGTTTCTCTCTTCCAGAACAGAACTATTTTTTCTCTTATCTTTCACTGACTTTCTCTTTGCCTCCCAGGAGAGAGAGAAGAGAGGAAAGGCAGATGGCTAAAATTTGGGTAAAAAAAATAAACAGTAAAGAGTAGGGTCTTACAATAACAAGTGTTAGGTAAGATTAACAAGAGACGAAGATACCAGACTGACTTGTAACTAATCTACTGATGATGTTCTGGAATAGAAATGTCACTCAGAGGTTGCTAAGGATAACTGAAAAAACTGCTGGTTCTTCCATCAACTTGTAGGTCTAGGGAGAAAATTCTCATTAACTAATAATTAAACAAATGTAATTTAAACTTTCTTACATTTCTGTTACTGAAAAGAAGTTGGTTGGTACAGTGCACTGCTGAATTCCTCCCCTCCTCTCCTTTATTTTTAGAACAGTAGTTACCAAAAAATGTAAATTATCCCACTGAGGATAAAGACTATGCAAGAAAGCTTTAGCAATAGCATACTCATTTGAATTCTTTTCTTAGTCAACTTTCAAGATCATATTCAGCTGCTTGAATATCTTTCCAAAAGGTGGTTACTGCCAAGGACTTCTTGTGGAGATAAACCATATGTGGTATATGCCAGTACCTCCAGCAAGCAATGTCTTGCAGGAAAAGTGCCACATCAAAACATATGTGCCTTAGTTGCCAAACATTGGATTGTGGACTTTATTGTTCCTATTGGCAGTTCTAGGTGGCCATTGCATAGGTTGTGGGCTATCTCAAAGGTCCAGTTCAGGATAACATTGGTTATTACTTTCCTTCCTTCATTCCCCACCACTTCCCCACTGTTAGATTCATAATCTAAAGAAGTATACGAGTCTCTTTCTTGTTTGTATTGATACACAAAAAATCAAAATACTCTAGAATTCAATTGAAATAAATAAATATATTATCTCCTATAAAGCAAATCAGCCAGGAGTGCATGTATAGTATACTTAAAATATAATTTTCTTGTTTCTTTATGTGCTTTTCTAGACATGGGTACAAAATTGGGAAGGTGATGTGCTTTATTGTTACTTGAAGTAAAATGAATGCAATTGTGTGTGAGATTGTAGAGTTAAATGTAAATATATATTATCACTAAGGATTTTGCTATCTAAATTTGACCTAGTTATTTTTTAAATTATTTTCTTATTTTTGTCATGTGATAACTTTATGTACTCAGGTTTTAGTAGCTCACTAATTGTTTAGGTATCTCATTGTATCTGTTCAGCTTTTTCCCCTTTTCAGGAAATGTACACAGCAGTTTGTTCACCCATTTCATTTTTACTTCTACTTCAATTGAAATGCTTTATAGAACATTTCAAAGAGCTGGTTTCTGTGGAAGTATTAAATAAGAGGCTGGGAGAACTGCAAAACGTTGTATTGCAATCTGATGGTTATAGGCATTGCAAGGCCCATTTACTTCTCCAAAGCTTAATTTTCACTCTTAAGGCCAATTTGTGACAGCTGTCCTGCCATTCCTCTGTTCTGCAGCCCCATTTGGGCTCACTCCTTCCTCACTTCTGCCATAAGCTGCATTTCTGTGGAAAACACCCTGGAAGAGCAGTCATCCTTCTGGGGCTCAGGTGAGTAAAGATTTTTAAAGAGCTAGACTGGAGCTTTGAAACGTTTTGGAGACCAGACTGGCAACCTGTTAGAGATTGCTGAATGGTATTTGTGTGTGACACATAGTGTATATGCTGCTGCTGAGCTATGACTTACTCCTCCTGGGATGAGTACATACCCCAGAGTGTGTTTCATCATGTTATTAAGTGTCATCTTGGACCACCTTGACAGCACAAGTACAGTCAGGCAGTTTGGCCTGTTGTCTCCAGGCAGCTAGGTTTCCCTGCCCATGTTATTTCTGTCTTAACAACTTAAAGAAAAACAAAAAAAAAAGAAGCTCCAGAGGACAGGGGATCCCCAAGCTCTATTTATAAAAGCTGCTTACTCAACTTGACATTATGCTAAAGCAACTGCTCTTACGTGCAGCACGCTTCAACTACAGTACTACAATTTCAGTTCCTTTGGCTGTAGGATACAGTGGTGTTGTAGATCATATTTTGGGAATCAGACAGAAAATACAAGTCATTGAAGTAGCATTTTTGTTTATTCACCTACAGGAAGGGCTGTGACATTTCAAAAGAGATCACCCATTAATGTGGGTCTTTGTATACACACAGCATGCACATTTGTGTGGACATCCACAAAGTCAGCCTTATGAGAAATACCATAGTAATTCTGTTTGCAGAAGGGGACAGCAACGAAAGAGGTCAATAAATGAGGACATCAGTATCAGTATTTGAAGGAGAAATGCTCCTTGCCTCCTTTTTTGTTGACATTCTGTAAAAGCAGGGGACACCTGAGCTGTTTCTCTTGAGCTGAGCAACCAGTCAGGTTCAGCTCTTTGAGAGGTTCTCGTAGAAGAAACAGTAAGGGAGCAACATTGCTGTTTGGTTTTGCTTTCTGTTTGAGTTTTTTTTGTTGTTTGGTTTTTTCCTATTTAAAGCTTATTGCATATAATTTTAAAAAACATTTTTTACTGTAAGAGGCTGATAGCTAAAAGTAAGGAACTATGTTCTAAACTTTGTGTCATTGCTTATCAGCTTTGATTGTCTTGTACCTTACATTTTGTGAAACCGTTGATTTATTTGTGTTCTAATGTTAACAAACATTATAGTTGGTCAATAGAACCTTATACCAGGTGAAGATTTGTCTCCATTTTCTGAAATTGTTTTTTAAGGAGGTCAGAGAGCTTATTGCTCCTTCAAAATCAATGAGCTTCTGAATTTGGAGTGGCTATATACTGGTGTACCACAGCAATACAACAGCCCCGTAAATATTCTACAGGTAAATTTTCTAAAGCTTTGTGGAAGTATTTCTTTCTGTCTATCCACACATCAAGCATCCTAATTATCTGCTAATTATATTACTGAAGTTCAAGAGAGTCCTATTACAGCTAAATTGCTTCCTCCTTTATTAGCTTTTCAGACTAGTGAAATACATCCTGGGTTACCGTGTGCAGAAATAAATAGTTAAATTAATGTGAAGTTTTTTCCTTTGAACTCTTTTTACTTTCTTAGGGTTTGGATAGCAAATGTAGGTAGTCAGATTTGGTTTCTTGCTGAAGCCATTAGCTGGATACTAGTGGGCTGATCTGTCTGCCAAAGGAAGTCAGAACTCTTGTGTATATTATAAAGGGATTAGTATGGAGTAAAGTTAAATTACAGTTAAAGTTGGATGCAGCTCTGATGTCGTCTTAGATCTTCTTTTATAATAGTTTGCTTCTTTGTGACCTCTCGCAAGCGTATACATAGAAATACTGCCATAGGGGTTAACAGGTTGTGGAGCTGGTCTGCATACAAAAACTTGTTTTCTTCCTTGCTCTTAGGAGTTACTGAAATGCCAGGTACGACTCCTCTCAAAGCTTAAAAGGACATGGAAGCAGTAAGAGAGTTTGTACTTAGCAACTCTATCTAAAAGAATTGGGTAAAGGTGGAACAAGATTTTGAAAACCTGCAACAGCATCTCTCCTTGCCTTCCTGAGCTGAAATCAGCATAGCCCTGTGGTGTTCCAGTGCCCCATTTGCAGGAGCAGAGCTGTGCCCAAACATCAGTTTTGAATGTCAGGTCTTCCTTTGGGGCAAAGAGACTTTCAAGTGTTGCCAGTGCCGGTCAAAAACAGACTGTGTGGGGGCTGCGACTGTGTACTCTATTGGAAATTGTGAGGACAGGCTGCATCCCTAAATCTCAGTGTGTCCTATGGCTTGGGCCACATGCAGGTGATGCACAGGTGAAATCTGTCTGTGGGCGTGAAGTGGGGTCATCAGGTTTGGAAGGCTTTTTTCAATTACGAAGGAGGGATGATTCCTTTTTTCTTATGGCACAATGGGATAGTGACAGGGGAAGGTCCCACTCCTGGTGGGCTGACAAGTGCTTGCCCACCAGCACCTTCTGGCTGAGCACAGGCGGGGTGCATTGGCAGCCCTCAGCAACAGGAGGTTTTGATGCAGGTTTGTTTTCTTTAGGTCAATATTTTGTGCTGTGACCTTCAGTTGTTAATTTCTACATTGACATTTTGAGAATATTTATTTCCTATGTGGTGTCAGCATTGCACTTACCTACATTACTTATTCCATAGTATATATATTCTCTTTCTGTCTTTACATTGGTAAGTAGAAAGTGTAGCCTCCTGGTGTCTGTTGCATATATAACTCAATTGTATGTCAAACACAGTTTATGTCTCCTTTTTTGATTTTATGGTCCTTTCAAAGGATGAGGGACTTCTAAATCCCAAGTTGTTGTCTTTAGATATTCTCTATCACTTGGTTTAAGAAATAGCTCCCTTGTCACACTGCAGCTATAACCTAATGCCAAAATTGGGAGTTGAGGGGGCAAAACAATCTTCTTGAAAAGGAGAACTAAGAGAGAAAATAGTATAATGCATTATTAGTAATCTGGAAGCCAGTTACTAGATGTGTAACACTTTCCAGAAATATCTTAGCAGCAGAGCAGTAGCTGTCTCAGCTCTGTTGTTACTGAATGGCGGCTAACAGAGATCTTTTCAGTGTTGCTTGAAAGTTACATTCAGTTTTCTCTTCTCCTACACTGGAGAAAAGTATACATCAAACACATGCTAGTGTGAGTTTTTGCTTTTCTCATGTGAGTGCTTCTTGCTAATAAATGTTTGTTTTGCTGCTGGCGTAGATAGTGAAGCCCCAAATGCCTCATGAAATGAAAGTTACTCATGATTAAGAACTTCCTTTCATTTGGTCTGAAATTGATTCTTTCTGAAGTTTTCAGCTACTTCAAGACTGTGTTGTGCTAGGCTGGCACAGTTCAGCCTGGGGCAAGGCAAGTGCTAGTGGGGGAGTTTGGGTTTTCAGAAGCTTTGCCTGCCTTTGTGTATTCTTTAGAAATAAAATAATAATAAGTGTCAAAATAATATAGTAACAACAACTATAACAATTCAGTAACAGTAACAAAATAATAATAAGTATGTCCCCTGAAAAATAGATGGTGGTTGGAATAAGAAAACAACCATGGTGGTAGTATCTATAGCCTTTCCCCCCAAAAAAATCTCAGCAGAAGCTATCCTTAATTTGCAAGATTTTCACGTTTAACCTTTTTGCTCTTAAATGTGGCTAGTTTCCTTTCTGGGAGAGCAGTGTAGGGGGTGGGAGAAGAGGACAGTTGCAGTCTGTCATGGCATGCACTTCAGGTGTGGGTGGCATTCCTCATGTACTGCCACGGGCATCCCTAGGGACCAGTTGGTAGTGTGAGTCCAGCTGTAGAGGAGTGGTGAACAGGAGACTTGTCCAAGAGTTTTTAGTGTCTCCTATGTGGTTTTGCCCAGAAAACAGGTTCAGAGCTTTTTTCTTCTTTAGGTTTAAGAAATCAGAGGGATCTGGCCATGTGTTTTTACACTTGGAATATACACCTATGATTTTTTTCCCAAAGGATTCCAAAATATGGGAAGCTATAGGACCTATAGAATTTGCTAAAAGTGTGCAGGGATCTGTTTGGTTGAAAGTGGTATATATGGGTCTTTAGAGTCCAGACTCTAGTTGTGTGCAAATTAATGACTAATTTGGTGAGATACATTCAAATAATCACAGTGATATGGTTGGTGTTGAGGCCTCTAATTCTGTACCAAATGCAGCTTGTAGTCTTCAAATTTTATTTAGTTGGTTCCCTGGACTGTCTCACCCTAATGTGGGAATCAGCCACAGTGTATAAAAGACTGTTCATTGATTTGGACTTTCACTTTGCCCTTAGGAGTTAGAACATGTTTGTTGTGTGGCTGGATTGTGACTTCTGGTTTAATTTCTCTTCAGAGGAGGAATATATTAGCATGCACCAAAACTGCTCTGTAAACCAAACCAATGATTGATTAGTTGTAGCAAGCAGGGGACTTTTTTTCCTCCCCAGAACAACTGCAGCTGCTATCAAAGGCAAATTGAGTTGTCAAGAGAGGTTCCAGAAATTCAACTGATGGAAATGCTTTGATGTAGTTTTCCATCTAGCCTGTCACATCTAGCAGTGTCACTTATGCAACACATTAAAAGTAAATACTGTTCAACAAAGTCCTGCCATTGATGCCTTTCCTTCTGGGGGTATGGTAATGATTTACCATGAGCCAGAAAATTTTCTATCACTGTTTTCAAGGTGGTGGCATTGGTTGAGTGAAATAGAGAAGTGCTGCTCATTTACATTTCTGGCTGCAGCTGTTGTCAGGCTCCAGGCCAAAGGGAGATCCTGCACCTTTCTGTGCCAGGCTGTTATTTTTAGTGATTGTGGCAGTGGGTTGTGTTTGCTGGTTAGGCAATTTGAGTGGAAATGCAAATACACAAACTGGAGTGGTATTTCAGAACTGGTATTTCCCGTGTGCTTAATGTGCTATATAAAAGAAGCTGGGTGTGTATCAGCACCCACCCTCTACTAGCAGGTTTTCCTCTTCATGTTTTTGTTAAATCTTCATGTGTCCAACAGAGCTTATCCATAACTATATTTTTGTATTAACGTGAGAGTTGCAGCAAAAATCTCTCAAAACAGCATACTAAATTTATGTTTCTATTTTCACATCAACTAGATTATTAAAGGATTCAAAAATTGGAACAAGATGGGAGATACTTGTTTTCAGTTTTATGACAGAAGACAGAAGTTGATGTTGGTTGATTATAGTGAACATGCCCCAAAGTTTCTGTGTTTCAAGTGAAGTAGTTGTCATCATTTCACTATGTAATTACCCAGAGAGATGGCAAGTGATCTACCCTGTGAGTCTCATCCCCAGGGAGCTGGTGCATATAAATAACCCTAAGCATATGAACTGACTTCAGCAGTTGTACTCACTGCGCTCCTGTGCTGCAGTTGCTGTTCCTTGGGCCAGGGTCTCAGTGGAGTTAACTTGCCACCAAACTCCAATAAGTTTGCGCCTTCCAAGAGGAAAGTATTTCTTTATAGCATTTACAGGAACCTAAACCTGAATGGTGTGTAGCATACTTCTTCATAATGAAGAATGCAGTCTTCATACTTCTGAATTTTCTTCCTTGGTAGTAATTTGCGTGCATTTATTAAAAAAAAATGTATTTCTAATATGTTCATTGGCATACTTTGTATTGCCCTTTATTGCACTGAGCCCTTAAGTATGTGGTGTCTTTTTGTCTTCAGGAACCTGAGAGAAAGAATTTGTACTTGACTCCACAGAATTCCTCTTTGCACAGTGTGCAACAATACAAACAGAGGTTTGGGGCTTTATTAAACTAAGCACTTCTGTAATTTCAAATAAATACATGTCTTGTGGAGTGTGAGTCTGTCGTGAGAAAAAATAGGATAGGTAGTCGATATTTCACTACTACTTTGTTTTTTATTCTGAAAAATACTGCTATTGCTTCTGTTTAGTGTTTTTATTTTTAAGTTTTATGGTTCGCACTGTCCATAAATGTGCAATGTGTAAATTGTATAGAAATGAGGCAGAAGCTGTAACTAAAAGGACTACATTCCTAAATTCTGGACACACTTTGCTCTTACACTCTTCAATTTTAATATTACTGGGGAGGGGTGGATGCCTTGGTGGTTTTTTTGTGGGTTTTTTTGGTTGTTTGTTTGGTTGGGGTTTTTTTGTTTGGTTTGGTTTTTATTTTTTTTTGTTTGGTTGTTTTTTGGGCTTCTTTTGATTGTGTTTGGAATTTTTTTGGTTAGTTGATTTTTTGGTGACTGTGGAGCATATGGACTCGCATAGATTTGTTTCCTTTCAGAAACATGCATGAACCGTGATGCCTAGGCAGAATGTCAAGGTCTTTGAATTTCTCATTTTTAGTAAATTTGCTTGTAGGTTTAAAATACTGTTATGCATTGCCTTGACAGTGCTAGTATGATGTCCAAGTCCAGTAACCTTTAAGGTTGTGGAAAGGCTGGAGGCTGAACTGAGTCAGTAGGAGATGTGTCAACTGTCTTGTGTTTGACCCCTTCCTATGTTCCTACCTGGTGCTCTTCTAGGGAGGTATTTTGTTGTAGTTTCTCCTTGCTCCCAGGCTCCTATATCCATCTTTTTCAGTCTGAAGGACCTGTATACAAAGAAACTTTCCTGGAAAGAGCATCTTCTAGCTGTGCCATTGTGGTTCATACCTGGGTCTGCTTACTCACTATAGAAATCAGAAGAAAGTTTAGAGCCTTTCTGTAATTTGCAGGGGTGTTTCAGCATTTTAGTAGTATTTTTTTCTAGAAACAAGCTGTGAGACTTGAGCTGTGAGTTTCAGTGGGCAGGATGGCAAAAGGTTTGAATTTAAAGGGGGAAATGAAGGGGGAAAAGTTCTTCTAAATTAACTTGATCAGTAGAGTTTATTTTATTAGGAAATATGTAGGTACTACCTTTCAAAGGTGATACTGGGGCAGCTTTCTTACTTGGAGTGGATATGAAGATCATTGCCATGGAAAGGTGACGCATTTAGCGTGCATAGTGACAACTCGAGCATTGCCTGTTCTTGTGACCATGGGAGTTGCTTGGCAGTGTTGTATTTGATATGTACATCCGAAGTGCTATTTTTTTTTCTGTGAGAGAGATGTGTAGTCTGCTGTGCACTTTCTGAGTGCAAAATTGGCAGTTTAGTTCTGTTAGGTTTTCGTTTCCGAACTGTAGGCATTTGCACTCTCAGCATTGTGCCTTTTGGAGAAAAGTCTTGCTACAAATGTTTGGTAGATGGCAACTCTTTATGGCTGGCAATTCAGGAGACTCATTAGAGCAAAATCTTCATGCTGGTCATTCAAGTCAATGATCAAGTTATAATCAACTTCAGAGCTGATGCTTCTGTTAGAATTAGAGAGGTTTTGCTTGTCTGCAGCTAATTGCTCATGTCAGAAGGGAAAGAGAAGAGTTATCTGATTATGCAAAGAACAGTTTTAAGTAATTTGAAAATAAGAGGTCATATGTTGAACAAGGAGGCACTATAAATTCTCATATTTAGTTATCAGTGCTTCTCACTCTTCACAGTATCAATTTCTGCAGATTTAAAATATTTAAACCACCTTGCTGTGGTTTAATTTTAAATCTTCCCTTTTGTCTGTAAACGTTAGAGCTTCAAATCCATCTGCAAACATAAAATATTCATGCTTATATGCATGCAAATAACAAGAAATCTTTCCCATATAAATTCAGGAGTTACTATAAAGGCTTTCCTTTCAAGCCATGTTTTTTACAGTATTTGGAAAGATGAATCTGGTGCATCAAAAACCACCAATATACATTTGACTTTCGGCATAATTGCTTGACACCCTGTGCAATGTCTGTATATAGACCTGTTTGCTGTTATTTTTTTCTATTTCCTTAGTTTGTCACCATTATATTTTATGTTTTACCTTAAGCAGCACATTCCAAGCAGAGAAAAGTACGTGCTTGTAAGGAGATGGTGAGTCAGGCTAAGTTTTTACTACTAAACAGTTGGTACTGGTCCTGGCTGCTGGGGAAAGTGCTTATCTACTTTCTTTCCTTCTAGTTAATACAGTGTGTGGATAATTTGACCTTTAGTTTGCTTTGTGTATGTCTCGCCCCTGTGTGAGCACAGGTTCTGAAGAAGAGCTTGATAGCGCTTGATGCTTCTGCGGAGGAGAGTGCAACCTCTGGCCGTCCATCCAATTTCACACTTCCTAACCAAAATGAAACCTAATTAAAAGAAAAATCAGTGTGTTATGGAAAGGCTAAGGTAACTTACAGTGTTAATATGCATCATTGTGCAGGTTACCTGTGTAGCTGAGAGATAAACAAGGATTGTTGTTAGATGTACACCTTTATGCATATATACTTTACTTTTGTATCTCCTCTGTCTCACTGGCACCAAGGAGAAAATGTGCTCCTTGAATGACGTTTCATGTCACATTCTGTTTTGCCATCTGATTTTGACGTTAATGTTACTGAGTAGCATGTCATGTACAGTTCAGTGACTGAAAAGCAATGAGCAGGACTTGAAAGTAATAAATAAATTTAAAAATCAGATGCATTTTTAAAAACAGATTCCCTTTAAAATGTGGAAAATGAGAATAGTTGAAAGCTCTTTCTCCAATAGATACTGTGCTGGGTAGGATCTATTCGTGCACTCTGTTTCTGCTCCCACCATTTTTTCTTTCACACTAACATATTTTCCGTAGGTTTTTTCAACTTGAAGGGTTTCATTAGCCTAGATTGTCTCCTATGTATCCCTGTATTTCTGATGTTAGGTTTCAGAACATAATTATTTAACATATTGGTAACATTATTCAGCAAACTGATAAGAGTAGCTTTACTTTACAAAGGGGATCAGCTGGTGGTGCTCTTCTGGTTAAAATCTTGGGAACCCATCTCTGTATTTTGATGGTGTCTGAAAATCACTCAAATTCTCTTTCAGTAATGGCTAAAGTTTTCAGCGTCCACATGGAAAACTTATTGAACTGAATGGGAAAAACCCCTGCATTTTGATTTTGGGTGTGTTTATAGTAGAAGGGATATAATAATTGTTTGGGTTGAAGATAAGAGTAGAAACTCTAAAAACCTTTTAAGCTACCTATGGGATAACTTAGGGGTCTGTGGATTTGCACAGCTCTACAGTGCTTGACTTCCACTGAAATTGGTTGGAAAATACTAGCACATGAAGCTGGACTGAAACAAGAAGCATTTGTAGCCTGTAATTCAGATGTCAATTTTACCATTTGTGTTAGTCCCCTAAATAAAATGGAAATGTTGGAGTTATAGTATGTGTGTGTATATATAAGCAGACAGAAGGGAAGTTTTAAAGGTAATCTGTTGTTATGTTTGAGGACAAGAATTGTTGTAGTTTGAAGTGCCTTTCTCTAATTCCCCTCAGTTGTTTTCTTTAAGTCTTTCACTTAACCTCAAGGATGATTTCTTTGTGCTCAGCAGTTCCAGCATCCTGAAGAAATGCAGGGATGCTGCTCTGGGAGCTGAGCTCCCCTGGGAACCGCAGCCTTTATATTCCTTCCTTGAGGTGGGATTGAAAGATCTTTGATGCCATTTGCATGTCAAACGGCAGCTGGGAGTCCCAGAGCACCCCTGAAAGGCCTTTGCCACCCCTGGCACAGGGGGCTGTGGGAAAGCAGTAAGAGCAGCTGGGGCTTTGTGCTGCTGCCTTTGTTAACACCCTGAGCCCCACCAGCAGTCACCCAACTGCACCAGGGGCTGAAGGTAACAACCTGAGAAATACTGCAGGCTGTATTAGAGCAGTGCAGGCTGGATTTCTCCATGCAGAAGTTACGCCTTCACTGAAAACAAATTAATGTAAAATTGGTTGAAAATAGATACTATAAATGTTTCCTTGAAATTTATATGATTTATTAATGGTGATTTTTGAAACAATTTTGGTTTGCAAGTGGACTGTTGGTGTTTTATAAACTTACATTAGATGTTGTAGAGATTAATACTTCAGTTATTTTTGAAATTGAGACAGAAAAACAGAGCAGTTACATAATTTCATAAGTCTTAAAAAACTAGGAAAATGGTTGAATTGAAATATTTAAAAATCTTACTATCTTTTTATAATGTACTGTAGTAATAAAATTTCATAGCAGAACTGTGGTATAGGTAAGGTTTTGTCTGAATAGCTGCTTAGTTCACCAGAGAAGAGTTCCAGCATCTCTCCTGAACTCTCATGGAATTCTTGGTTAGGCTGAAGAAACATGGCTTGGCTGTAGTTTGCAGTCAGAGCTGTTCTTGTGAAGAAAAATATAGCCCACATTTATCAAGGCTAACCTTTCTGCAGTGTGCTTGTAGTCTAGATTTCCTTAAGGATGGCATTCTGCCTTGCACAATGGAAGCAATTTTTCTAAAGTTTCAATTAGCTCGTAAAGCTTGGTGTTGTTTTTTTATAGCTGCCAAAACCTTTTCAATTATGAGTATGCTAAGATACCATTAAAAGTCTCTGGATTCAAATCTAAAAGCAATTTAGGTATTTTAGGGATGTTCTTTGGGAAGAATATTCTTTCACTAGTTTAATTTTGGTCATGAAAGCTTGGAGAATGTTGCTTTCTAGCTTTTTAAATTTAATTTCTGGGATGCTATTTATGCCATGTATTCCAGGTTTTTAATGTTGTGCTGTCCTGTGAGGAGAAAAAAATGTTTGTGTTTCCTAAGACTAATTTTAGACAAGTTAAACTGGAGTAAAATCCCCGAAACTCTGCACTTGGCTATGTGACATGCTGATGCACCTCCATTGAACCCGAATAAGTAAAACTTTGGGAGATACCTTTATCTAAAATAGAAATTAAGAAACACTGTGTAATTCTTGAGCTTGAGTTCTCTGAGTTGCTGCATGTAGAACTCAAGTTATTTAACAATAGTATCTGGCTGCTTTGGTGCCTGTTTTCAGAGAGTTAATCTTCTAGTCAGCCATTGTAAAAGCCATTTGTTAATGTTGGTTGAGGAATACAGTATTGCCTGTGGTGGTGGTGAAGTGTGTATCATGTAGTAAGGTTTCCTTGTTCATTGCTTCGGGGTTAGAGCTGAAGAAAAATTAATAAAGAGGAATAAGTACTCATAACTTTCTCTGATGAAAGCTGTAGTAAGAAGGTGTTTCTTGGAGCTGCAGTTCCTGGTGGTGGTCTGTTTGATTATTTTTGTATAAAATTTTCATGTGAAGGGAGAGGATCAATGGTGTCATATTTACAGCTGTGTGTGGTGGGATAAAGTTTAAATGTTTCCCCTCTTGATTTCTTTGGATGAGGGCAAAGACCATTTTAGCCCATGCTTTTTTAAACAGAGTGTTTTTCTTAGTCTGCAGGTGGAAAGGCCTGTATGAGGAATATTTCAGCAGGCTGTAGAAACTTAAATCAGGTTTTGGCACTACTGCTGTCTTGTAATAATATATTTCTAACAGATTACTTTTGGCCATTTGATGCTTGAGCATAGTTTGTAATTCTCCGGAAAAGGTGGAAGAAATTTAACTTTGTCAGTGGTTTCAAACAGTGCCCTCTATATTTTTTAAGACCTTACCTTGCCTTCAATTACTGTGAGTTTTGGAAAGTACAGTATTGACTTCTTATAATGCTGAAGATCATTTAAATAATACTTTTTTGTGGAGGGGTGGGTGGTAATTTTTTTAAAGTATTACTTTAAAAAGTAATCATAAGATGAGATGCTTGCCAAGGAAGACAAGGAAAATAATAAAGGAAAAAATAATAATAAAAAAGAAATATATATGTATAAAATATCTTTGAATGTCAGAGGAAGGAGGTTCCTGAATAGCAGGTACCTGAATAGCAGGTTTTGTCTTAGGGTCTTCTTAGTTGGTGTAATTTCGATCAGTAAGATTATAACGCTCTTGTAGCGTGTGTTGTTTTTAATGTAAACCCTAATAAGGAATAGTTCTTCCAGCTGGAGAACCCAATCCAAAGGCTACTGAAGTTAGCTGGTCTTTCCACTTGCTTCCCTGAGCGTTGGATCAGACCCTCCAAAATCTGCTTTTGGAAGGTCCAAACATGAGAAAGCTTTGAAATTCAAGAAGCTGCATTTCTGAGTTCCCTTAAGAAATTGTCGAGGAGACTGTGCTGTCGGAGAAGAAAGCCATTTCTGAACCCTTTGTCAGCAGTGGGTTGAATTCAGCCCTGAGATGAGTTCTTACAGGGGACTGAAGTGCCCCTTGGATGCTCAGTTTAAGGCTTCACAGCAAGTTGTGTATAAAATGTTCTAAGCCTGCTTGGGCATTTTTCACAGGAGCTAGATGATTGGTATTTGTGTGTAATGAGAAGTAGGAAACACTTCTTCAGTCTCCGAGGTTTGGGGATTGAGGTGACTGTCTATCTATCTATCTTTTGTTTATTTAGTTAGTTGATTGGCTATGTCTCTAACTAATTAATTATTAAAGATAAATTATTTTTTTATAAAAACAAAAGCCAAAATCATATGCAGTTTCTGGATTGCAGGAACTAGAACACTTCAGGGAAAGGCTGCTCTCTCAAGAGTGAAGTACTGTGTTTCACTGGGTTGTAATGTTGTGCTCTTAGTTTTAGTGATACTGTAATCTTCTGAGGCTGTCTTACTTGTATGTAAAAGTTTATGTATAAAAAAAAAGGTTTATCCAAATTTTTGTTTGTAATAAACCTGGGTTTCTTATTTGGTTTATGCCTCTGTGTAATTTTACACTAAATTCATGGGTTTAGTTATTTCATGATTAGTGTATATATGTGTATAATTTAAACTTAGCAGGATTGCCTGCAAAGCACGTTATGTCATTGCTGATGAGGAATCGGCCATGCCACAACTGTGTACAGGGTTCACCCTCTGAAGATGCTACAGAGCCCAGGGCAGCAATCTGCACCATCAGTTTAAGCTTGTTGGTAGCCTTGTTTTTCTTACCTGTTGTTTGGACACTCCTTTCAAATGGTCCATGGCCCAAAGCTTGAAAATTGCCACTAAAATGTAGAAAATGTTAAATAGCCTGTATATGTATATATAGTTCTCTCTACAGATCTCTATATATCCCAAAGCTCTTGCCGTAGCATGTAAATCCAGTGGAGTGTAGCCTGGCTGCGCCCACCCTGGCAGGCACTGGCTGGAGCTGGGTGAGGGACAGCCAGCATTGTGCAGTGTAACGTGAAGACGCGCTTCAGACGCTTGCTGTGATGAAGTTTGGTTTCTATTTGTGGCTGGCTATTGTAGAGTCTGCGTTCCTGCCCAAATCCCTCCGTTTCGCTGGAGTGCTGCTCTTGGGTTGAAGTCATTAGAGAACTGCTTGAAGAGTTCACTCGTACATTCTCTATATAATTTTAGCAGGCTGCTCACAGGCTTAGTTATGCCAGGCACGATACTGAAGAGCATTTATCATCTTTGGAGACCGTTGACATGACAAAAACACATGGGCTGGAAACTGTTCTGTATGCTCATGTTGTAACCAGTTGAAGTCAGCTTTAGATAAAAATGTTCTGTCTGTTCTCTTAGTAGTCTTATTTCACTGATAACTATTGTGACACTGTAGTACATTCAGGGAGGAAAAATGAAAGAAAATTAAATCACACATTTCACTTTATTACCATTATGATATTAACTGGTAATTTTTTAAAAAAAAATTGCAACAAATTGTAGGTGTCAGCCCTGGAATATTGCTTGCTGTTTTTAATTCCTAGTTATCACTTTGAAAACATCCTCTCCTTTGCCCCAAATGATGAAAAATATTATTTGTGATGAATGTTCCTTGAGTAATGACCAATAATGGTCATTCACCTTCACTGTGGACCTCAAGTCATGGTGATGCTTTAAAGGCAGGAAAATTTCAAGTTGTATGTACTAGTCAGAAAGGAGTTAAGTGTCTTTAGTTTCCAGAAAAAATAAAATCTTCTTAGGTGATTTGCAACAGAAATCATGACCTTTTTGGATGCCAGTGTAAAATTAGTATCAGTCAGATAAGGGTGGGGATTGAAATGTTAGGTCATGAGCATTATTTGGTCAAGTAGCAGCAGGTTTGATTTCACAGTTTAAGGGCTCCTTGAATTCCCAGATCAGTCTGTTATTTAGTTCAATTCCTTTATTTGACAAACTTGAGTAGGATGTTTTGTCTGGATGGATATACTCATGTTAAATACATATGTAAATGTGTTAAAAGACAATGAAAAAGCCAGAGTTTTGGAAAGATTAAACATGTACCTCAGTGTGGTGTTGAAAGAAGAAGCTATTATAATTACAACACCAAGTGGGATTTGAAAATGGCTTTCTTGCCAGAAACAAGAACGAATTCCATTGTATTTTTCTGCTCTTATTTCAATAGGAAAGATTTTTTTCTTATTCCTGTGGGAATGGTCACACTTTTGAGTGGATTGGTCTCTCTTTAATTAAGATCTTGGGTATATCACTAACCAAAGTTTCTGTGTAACAAATTCTTCTTAGAGAAATTCAGATGCTGTTTATGTGTTTTTATTTCAGTGTGAGGTTGTGAGAGAAGGTTACAGTGAAGACACAAGGTCAATAATGAAGCGTAGGATGTAGTTTGTGTTCATAGGGATGGGGAAGGTATTGAAATAAGTAATTTTAGGCCTGTTTATGTATTTTCATTTGTTTTATGGTTTTCCTTTCATAAACACAGGATCAACTCTGTATCTTCACAGCTTCTAGTCTTCCAAGTGGTTTTAAGCAAAGAGGTTCTGAAGTTATATGGATACTTCATAAAGAAAGCATTGTGCTTTTTTTATCTTTCTCTTATAATTTTTGCCCCATATTTCCTTAAAAACCTCACCAACAACAAAAATACAACCCAAACTTGGGACGTTTTGGTGTACTAATGAGCAGTAAACATTGGTGGTAGGTGCATTGCTGAAGCCTGGTGCACAAGGATGGGGTTTTGTTGCAGTTGGCTTGTGTCAGTAATCTGCAGCAGCACATGTGTTGACAGTAAAGAAAGTTGTCTTTGCGTTTCTTGTCTGCCGTGACAACCACGGGGCCTGAGTTTCAGGCTTGTCTGTAAGTAGCTTGTGGAAATCTAATTTCATTTATTACTACTTTGCACAGATTGGAGCCCGTTGTGGAGTGTGTGTTTGGCTTTTGGGTCAGCATCATGGATGCATGTTCTTGCAAAATAAGGACTGAAGTTGTTCCAAGCAGACTGTCTTGAAGATTAATCATCCTTGGTAGTACTGCACTTCTACGGGGCTTCCACTGTAGAGACCTGCTTCAGAGTCTGTGGGACCTCCACAATATACAGTGCTTGCCAGGGTGACACTTAATACTTAAAATCTCAGTCTGACACAGGGCAAGCCTTTTCAAAAAAACTGAAAAAATCCATGTCCCCATTTTTTTTAGTGTTGAAGTCAGACCCTGACAGAGGCCCATGGTTATATGTTTATTACATGCTAATAAATATGTGGCTGATCTATACTTTCCTTAGCTTTGAATGTTACACATCTAGAATAACCTTCTCTGTATCCATAACTTTAACATTTTTGAAGTTAAATTTTAAAGGTAGCAAGTATTTTGTCAGATAACTTCTATTCCTGTTGTTTACAGACCTTCAGATTCCAGCCAGCCCAATCAGTAGGATGCCTTTGTAGTGTACTGCAGAGGTGTTGCTATGATGCCAGGGGTAGGTTCCTGCAATACTCCAGTGATTTCTATGAAGAGAAGTTCACAGGCAGAAGACTGTCCTGACTTGCAAGGAGCAGATGAGCAGCTGCATTGTTGTGGCATCCTCTGGCATGTGTGATTTCCCAAATGAGAATTGTTACTGAGATTTTGCCCTGAGTGCTGAACATAGTGTGTCTTTCTTCACCATGATGTTGGTTCAAGGCTCTAATCCTTTTTAATTCAAGGATCACAGTGTTGTTCTGGGAAGCACCTGTTGCACGTTTCCTGTTTATACCTGTGCCTGAATCCACTGGGTCACCTTGAGAGCTAGGGCAATAACCAGACTGTGAATGAGAAACCTCTCTGTGATGGGTGGTTATTCTATGAGCACAGCCCAGGTGTTCGATGGCATTTTCCGTGGTTGGGTTTCTGTGTTGTTAGTGTGCTATGCTAAAATGTTAATGATACTTTTCTATTGGTTTGTATTGGGATTCCTCCTCTTTTTGTGGCCATAAAATGCTAAGAACAATAAGAATATTTTAATATAATGTAATATAACATTTCAGTGGGAAGAGACTAGCCCATTCTGAACCCATGTTGACTGTGCCTGATAATTGCATTATTCTCTAAATGCCTTTCAAAGATTTTTCAAAGTCTTTTACATAAAGAAGCAGAAGTTGTGCTAACTATCTTGGATATCCATGAAGAAAAACTGACAATCTGGATAAAGATTTTTGTCTCTCTGGGACACTGTTATATGTTGCAATTAATGCACAGTGATTCTTGTAACAAGAGTTGGACTTTGACATCCTTGTGGGTCCCTTCCAACTCAGGATATTCCGTGATTCTATGAACACTTAAAACTTCTTGAAAATGCGTTTTAAAATGTCCTGCTAGCTGGCACTGTGTTGTTTGTGGAGGGGTGTGTGTAATTGCACCATCTGCAGGATAAACAAAAAGTTGAGGAAAGGGGTTGTCAGGACTTTGAATGGCCTGTGTAACCTTTCAGTAAGAAAGCACATGGAACATTTAAGCGACCATTTCTTTTCTTGGTCTGTTTACAGATCGCAAAGGGCTGCTTAAAGGACTTCTGAAATGTGGTACCTAGGCTCACTTGTGCAAAGTATTATGATAGAGTCTTTTGTTTACCTATTTATTTTCAGAGTTAATTCTATTTTTGTTTGGTTTGTCTTTATTTTGATTTGTTTTGCTTTTTGTTTTTTTAATTGTGAATACTAGGAATAGTTAATTCTTTGGTTTCTAAGAAGACTTCTGCAAAGATAATTAGGAGTTTCTTTTTCAGGTGTCTTGTTAGTTCTGTTGTAGTTGAAGGAGAAATAACCTTGACCAATTGCTGTTTTCTTTTGAATGTGTTGTTAGCTGCTCAAAATTATGTGAAAAGTACTGAAACTTTAGATTCTTGAGACAAAATATCTTCTGTTCTCAGTTGTTGCATTTTATCCCCTTTATTCTTATTATACCCATGTTTTACTACCCCATGTTTATCAAGAGGTCCCTTATGTTAGGAAAGGTTCCATGCATGGTTAGAGGCAAAGAGTAGGCAGTAATGACCCTGCAGTGATTTGTACTGACACTCTGATTAGCCTCTGGTGGGGTTTTATCCACTTGGCTTCTCATATTTAGTAAGTGCATTTTTGGAAAGACAAAGGGGTTTATATTTTAATAATAAAAACTCAAGTCAGTTTGTTCACATGCAGTGACTTAATTAAAAAAGCTTGGAAGCCTTTACTCCATTTATTTCTGTGGTGCCAGAAACTGAGAATACCCACCTTGTTAGTTGATCGTGTCATCTTCCTGCCTGCAGTAATTCTGTGTGGGAACGGGAGCAGTTTTAAGTGTACTCATCCAACTGGACTTCAGAAACTGAGTGTCTGCTTGTTGTGTAGAAAGAAAGTTTCAAATCCTAACTATGGTAAAACAATAGGAACAATAGGGGTGTTTTACAATTTCAAGCAGTTCTGGAAAATGAAATATTATGTGCCAAGATTTGACACATCATAACTCTGCACTATTGTTCTCCCTCCCTGGCAAGGAGACGAATAAAATGGGGTCATGTGATTAACCTGCCATATAGCTGATGAGAAATCCTGTGAAGGCAGAGAGAAGAGAGGGAGTTTAGAAAAGGAATTCAGCAACGCTGCTGGCATGTCTTTTCCCCTCTGACTGTCTCCGTGTCAAGGAAGTTGATGAGTGTTTGCACCTCTATCACTGTAAAGAAAGGTGTACTGAGAAGTCCTGCTCACATTGTATCTGCTACTGCATAAGGTGAACTGATCAGAAAAAAATTGTCCTCTGAAAAACCTGACAGATCATTGGAATTTATAATCTGTAACATATGAACCGCTCCTGAAATTACATTTCTCAAACTACAACTCTGCTACAGTGCTGTAACATCTTTGCAGAGACTAGAGGAGTAAACACAAGTGCTAAGTCATCCTCAAGTTTTCGGCAAGTAACTGGTGTATGTATGACAGAGAGAGAGAGAATGAGCTCTTGACCATGTTTGTCATCTATTGCAGTGTACTTGAGAAACGGAGTAATATTTTGTGCTTCTTCCTGTTAGTTCTCTAACGGTGTTTACTTACAAGGAGAAGGTAGGAGGTACTGTACACAAGCTGGATGTTCACCCAGCCCTGCCACTCATGGTGTAATGCTGGTGTGGAAGCGTTTCAGTGGGGAGGCACAGCTCAGGTCTGGGCTCTCTGGGCAGGCTGACTTGCTGCCATGAAAAGTGTTTTGAGAATCATGGGCTGAAATAGATTCAACACCAATTTGAAATGAAGAGAGTAATTTAATGAGCAAGACTTTGCCTTTGGAAAAGCGCACCTTCCTGGTAGATGCATTTGAAGCTACTCTTCCTAGGGAAGCATGTGAATTTTGCAAGACTTGTTCTGTATGGAATTTCTTTTCCAGGATGCTTTTTGTATTTCTTCAAAAAATCTTCAACTACTGCACATAAGCCAACTTACCTTCAACTTTCTGTGGATTCAGGGTGCTTTTAATGCAGCTGGTTTTCCAGTGGTCTGCAAAAATGTCCTTGCCATCTGCTGCAAATCCTTTTATATTTCTTATGTTTTACATACATTGGGGAGACAAATACTGACCTTGGTTTTCCCTGAGTCTCTCTGAGGTTGGTAAAGGAGCCCTTAACTTGGCCCTTACGCTGATATCGAAGTGATGAAGTGAGTATACCAGGAGATTCCCCTAGTGCCAGGTCTGCACACCCCTACTGAACTGCTTGTCTGTACCTCTCATCCCAGATGTTCGTGTAGGGTCTTAGAGAAACATATGCACCATCCTTCAGCTCCACTGGTGTTTATGGAAAAAGGCTTGTGGCCTAACATGTATTTTTCTCTGGTTCCTTGTTATTTGAAACACATGACTATAATTCAGTTAAAGACTTTGTGGTAGCACTTTCTATGCCTCTTACGCTAACATAAATGTGCTGGTTTGCAACATGACTTTTTGATCTATATAAAACCAGGAAAGAGAAGGGGGAAGAGTGATGGGAATGAAGAGGAGGAAAGCAGGCACGAAGAAAGCAGGTGGAATGTGTTTTTGACTACTTTGTTAGATAACCTTGAAAAATAAAAAAGGTTTTTAGGGGATTTATTGGCCAAGTGCTTGCTGTGAATAGAGATATACTTCTATAACCTGAAGATTGGTTAGGTGTCTTGCCAAACAGCCATTCATGTTCTTAGGATAAGACTAGTATTTCTTCCTTCCTGTTTTCTCTGCTCCCTTGAGGCTTGCTTGAATTAAGGTAGTCTTACAGAATGACAATGTGCTTTGGTAAGATATTTTGTGCTTTTATTGTTGCTGCAATATACTGGGGTCTAATTTTTTTTTGGCTGGTGAGAGAGGTTTAGTTTGTTGATTTTTTTTTAATCCTGGAGGCATTTATTTCTTCTTTCTGATTTTTCCCTCAAGTCCCAAGGCATTATGGGTTAAAAGTCAGACAGCATTTCCCCTAAAACAAAACAGTAATACAATGTGGTAAAATTTGATTGTCTGTGAAATGTTTTTTACTATCATAGTTTTATAGCCTTGTCCTCTTCACTGGTGATTTACATTATTTCCTAAGAGCCTTAAAATAACAAAACTATTCTACAGAATTGAAAAAACAAAACCAAAACCACACAAACAAACTGGAACCTTTTTAATTTTTGGCAAATTATGGAATATATTCAGAGCTGCTTGGTTGCAACAGCATCTTGCACCACAAATGGGAAGGGGATACAACTGAGTCATTAGTCTTTCTGCCCAGATCTCGTTT
This sequence comes from Sakesphorus luctuosus, assembly GCA_013396695.1. Classification (NCBI taxonomy): domain Eukaryota; kingdom Metazoa; phylum Chordata; class Aves; order Passeriformes; family Thamnophilidae; genus Sakesphorus; species Sakesphorus luctuosus. The sequence continues at coordinate 103,280 of VWZD01013281.1, forward strand.
TTAACCTGTGTTCTGCATTAGAGGCTAAATTAATCCTTGGTCTTCCTTGCTTTGATAGATATCAGACTCCATCACCATTTTAATTTCCTTATTTTTCTTCTTTGTCAAAAAGTACCAGGATTTTGCAAAATAATTTATTTACTCCAATATAAGGGTAAGACTTGCACTGCTGGTGCTTGGCTGTTGCCTACAGAACAGAAAGGGAAAAAAAATCTAAACCAAATCCCAGGTCACTGATATATGGTTTGTTGTTGTATTGATGGTGTTAATTTTAAACAAAAAAATTAAAATTTTGTGTACACTCCCTCCCTTTCAAAAAGATATTATAGCAAGTCTTAAAATGCTAGTAAACAAATGCCTTTTTTTCAGTTTGTAACTTCACCCAGCAAAACCGGACAGTGTGTGTCCCCGAGTGACATTTCTCCTGTGAGGGGCAGGACAGCTTGTACAGCTGGAACCTGGCAGGGATTTGGCATGGGATGGCAACCAAAGTCAGGTGCCTGCTCTGTTAACTGCCCACAGTAATGTTGCTTCTGGGTATATATGGGCTGCAAGAGAAATTTCTGTGATGGGCTAGTTTCAAAATGATAAATTCTCTCGAATCACACTTGTTGAAATTTGTCCTTTCATGAAATGTTTTTATGAAGTCTTTGAGAGTTTTCATTGGGAGTATCTGCAGTACTGAGGAACTATGCTACTACTTTGAAGAAAATAAAAAACCAAACTCTTACCTTTTTACTGCTATACAACTTCAGTAATATTTACACAAGTTTGTTTCTTTGTTGTTTTTTTTTTAAGTAGTTTAACCATATTTTTGAAAATAATTGCAGAATGGACATCTAGACAGCTCTGTGACTTTGCTAAATACACCTATCAGTTAATTTCTTTTGTGTATGAAGAGAAGGAAGTATTTTGTGTGGCTACTTTCTGAGTTTTCCTTGAACTCAGCCTAGAAAGCAAACAGGCAGTCTGTGGTGTATCTTCATCTCTGAAAATTATTTAATACCAAGAAATGTCAGTATTAGCAGAGGAACAAGTAAATATAGAGCAAATGTATGTTAAATATCTTCAGTGAAACTATTTATGAAAATCCATTGGAATGTTCAGAACCTTTAAATAAACTAAAAACAAAAGAAGCCGGTTGTGTCAGTGCTGTGATTTTGCTAGTTTTTTCCCCTGCCACCTCAAGTTTTAAGAGAGCCACTTCTTTGACTTCCAGAATGAGGCACTATTCTGCTACATGTTTAAGAAAATTGGGTTTCGGTATAAACCAATAAACTCTGGGCAGCCCTGGCTTGTGCTGCAAGTGGTGTGAGAGTGTTAAAAGGACTTTTGTTTGCTGCTTCCTGTGTGCTATTGTATTTGCCACTCAGTGAATAGTAGTTAGGCATAGAAAAGAATAAGCTGAAGTAATGAACAGCAGAGACGTCCCAAAGAAATTGGTTAACGTCTTAAGTAGCTGAATGGCTCAAAAATGCAGGCTTGCTATTGTCAGTTTTAATTTTCTCTGGCTGTGTTTCACGTGTTACTTGCATCAGTCATCATACAGAATAGGACACTGTGTGTGCCTTGATTCTTTGTGACAGTGGTTTTTCTACTTTTGTTTTCTACTTTTGTTTATTCTCTGTACTTCCCCTTATCCTGTCTTCTGAGGTCCAGGCAACACAGAAAGATGCCCAACTTCTTAACAACTTTAGAAATTTCATCATTCAGATCCCTTCTTTGTACTTTCTCTAAGATACCATGGATCTTCTTGAATGATCCAGGTGATGATGTACTTTGGTTCTCCTTTTGTGAAACGTGCTGTGAGGAGTTTTGGCTACTCAGTAATAGATACATAGAGATAAGATAGAAGCCTGCTGCTGCAAATCCTTTAGGTGATATTTTAATAGTGGCTTAATAGTAATAATAAAATATTTCCTTTAGCAGCTTTCTTAAGCTGGTCTCTCTACTTTTAGGAAATACAGCCGAAACCTACATGATAGCAGATGCATCAGCAGTGAATGTGCTCTCAGAAAACCAGCCAGGATGTGCTTAGGTGGCAGGAGTCAGGAGCAGTGGAGGCACTGGGAGAGTGCCTATACTCTTGCACATGTAACCATTAGCCTCTTTAGGCTGGACTGTGGTTACCTCATCACTGTCTATAACTACCTGAAGGGAAGTTCTAGCCAGGCAGGGGTTGGTCTCTTCTCCCAGGCACTCAGCAATAGCACAAGGGGCATGGGCTCAAGCTCCGCCAGGGGAAGTTTAGGTTGGATATCAGAAAAAAATTCTTTCCAGAAAGAGTAATCAGGCATTGGAATGGGCTGGCCAGAGAGGTGGTGGATTCACCATCCCTGGAGGTTTTTAAACTGAGATTGGATGTGGCACTGAGTGCCATGATCTAGTAAATGGACTGGAGTTGGACCAAGGGTTGGACTTGGTGATCTTGGAGGTCTTTTCCAACCCAATTGATTCTATGATTCTCTGATTCTATGATTTTTTTAACTAAAGATGAGCCTATCGATGCATAATGAAACTGTGTGCTCCTCTCTCTTCTGTCTGAGGTCTGCTTCTGGCTGAGGCTGCTGAAAAGCTTATGGTTAACACCTCTCAAATGTACTGTGCTTGAGATGAGTTTAGATAATCACAGACTCCAGGAACTGATGGTATTTTGAGAAACACAGAAGACCCAGTGTAAATGTTCACTCTTGGTGTTGGTCAGTCAGCAGTGCCAGTACTGCTGTGGACAAGGGGCTTTCCTGAGTCCTGTGTTACGAGTTACTACCAGGCAACTAATCTGAGTTGTACCATGACTGAGTTGTTAATGTTTTCTTTTTAATTTGCTGAACATGTGTCAAGTTTTGGCTGATTCAGGTCTGGAGGAAATACAGATTCTTTAATTGTTGATAGTTTAAAGTTTACCAGTATCAACAGAACTCACCTGTAGTTAACTGAGTTGTGGTGTATTAAGGAAAATAGACTGTAGAACAATGTGATTTTTAAAAAAAAGGAGAGCTATAAGTATTAGGGAAACTTTTGGCTTATTATTTAAACACTGAGTGGTTAAACAGGTTTAATGCCATTATGCCAGCACTGACACATAGATTGCATACAGCAGTGACTTAATATGGAGAAAGGGAAGGTTGACTTCATGAGTATATAGCAGTGGATACACAAAATTTAAGTCTCAAAAATTCATTGTTTGCAAGAAATGAAGAGGATTTGATTAGCATATACTGCATCTACTGCAGTTCAATATCTCTGTAAAATCATTGCCATGTATTCTACTGACTACATTTTGCTAATCACTGCTGAAGCTGAGTAGAGGATCTAAGACAGAATGTAGAGTGTAGTATTAGAGTCTCTTGCCTTGTTTTCACTTCATTGTTTAAAATGTCAAACAGCGGGAAGGTTTCTCATGAGAGGCTCAGATTGTCCTCGTTTCCAGTTATCTGCAGTGCCATCAAACTGCTGAACATTATAAAGTAATTTTGTAATGTTGTTTATCAAATTAAACTCAAAGCAGTTACTCTCGAGCTGTTTATCTTGGAAGTTTGCTACTTCTATTTTAGGCCTGAAGCAACATTTGAATTTCCTCTATGTTTCCTTCCATCTCCTGAGTGAGTCCATTGCTGTGCTATCATTCTCTACAAACTCTGCTTTGAACAATATACTGCTTTTAAAGGAAAAATAACAGAAAAACCACTAATGATTGAGTAAATCAGAAATACCTTGAAATCCTAAACATTTAATTTTTAGAAAGTGTAAGTATTTTCCTTTTGGAAGCCTGATTCCAGTGAGATCTGTCCCTGAAACTGAGGTGCCTAAAATTTCCCTTAACTTTCCAGCTCTGTCAGGTCTAGACCAATTGAAACATGTTTTAAAATATAAAATAATGAAACAAAATCTTTTGTGCAAAGCAGATAGAAATCTAGCTTCATCCATCCAAGGTGAATGCTCTGACCTACCTTCTGGGTATACCTGCCTTGCCCAGTACTTATGTAGGATACATACATAAAGACAAGTATTAGAGTCCTTCTCTGACACCAGTCTCCTCTTTCCTGTCAAGAATTTAAAGATCTTCACAGCACGCCCCTGTAACAGCTTAACTGTGGTAAAACCGTGCCAAACATAGACACAGTTTATTGAAACAATGCCATTCTGTACCAGGAATGAGTCCTTCCTGAAACAGAATGAAGCAGACCAGCTTCAGTCTCATTAGTTACAATATCAATGTAAATGTGCCCCTGGTGTAAGAGCTGTACTGAGAGAGCCTTTAGTTGATTTAGGACAGAACCCCAAACAAGCAAACAAAAAATAAACAACTCCCCCAAAGAAGTATAAATAAAGTTTTAAGGAATACATTGCATTTGAACTTTGGACAAGAGTTTTCCATTCTCATTCTAATCCTCTGAATAAAAGTTGAGCTTTAATTTCTGAATAGCCAAATTTTTCAAAGAAGCCTGAAGTATTCCTATGCGGTATCTTATATCTCAGATGCAAATTATTGTCTTCATCTAGCAGCTCACTTCTCATTTATCTGTGCTAATGAGTCCTCAAGTCAGTTTTGAATATTCTAATTGTTTTTTAATCTTTTATTGGTGCTGAACATGCTTTTCTGCACTTGCTGTATTAGTACACTAATAAATCTGGACAGAATTTATGCAATAAGAAAGGAGTTCACTCTGAAAGTAATCCGAATTTTTTCAAATTATATTAGTTTTCAGTTATTTACTATGAGAAGGGTCTGGATAATTCTTGCAGACAGTGCTTGTTCTTCAGCTTGTTTGTGAGAAATCTGGTGCGAAGAGCAATATTTCAAATCCCAAGCTGCGTTGTTGACCTCTAATAAAGCCCGTGGATTATGTGGTACTCTGATCTGTCCCCCAGAGTAAGAGCCACTAGATTAAACTGCATTTATAGTGCAAATATTCACATTTGCTCTCAAAATTCACCTCTGCAAAAGTTCTCATCAAAATACTCTAGTGTGGATTTTTTCATAAAATCCATTCAAGATCTTCACTAGCAGCTCCTATGCAATGCAACTGATGAAAGCTCATTTTTCTTAAATCTGTGTGAATAAACTTCCTTTGCCATAATAACTTATGATTTTATACTCAGCATACCTGTTTTTAATATTATTTCAGATCTTTGATGCTTTAAATATTGTTGATTCTGAGTTTAATCATCATGTGAAAATAGCTTATGTAAGAAACTTTTCAGATATTTTTAACTGATGAAATCAAATTACAGAATTTGGAAGATGGCTGAAACATGGGGAATTTTCCAGTGCGTTATTCATGGAGCAGTTTAACAGAAGCATTGCCCAGTCAATGACATCACCACAGTTATTTTAATTTAAAGCTCACCAAGATTTTGTCAAAGATAGTTCCGTTTACACAGCATTTACAGAATGTCACTAGAACAAGGAAATCATTAGTTCATTTTACCTTTAACCACCTACAGGCCAAAGAGCGGTAGGAAAATAGTACTGTTGAACTGCAATCATATATACACTGTAGAGCCTGTTGGCATCCAAATGCTCTCTCCTAAGAATATCTTGAACTGTGCTTTTTTTCCCCAAACAGATGATTCCTCATTGTTGCAATAGATGAAAGCCTGAACATCAAAGAGAAGCAGATACTAAAGGAATAATAAGGAAACACAAGATACCTAAGGAAGCATGTGTGTATAAGACGCAGCAAGCATAGATGTTTGGCTAAGGGCAAGTGGGCTTTTGGTTTTGTGGGAGTGAAAGGACTCCTGTGCAGAGCATTGTTGCCATTCATGTGTTAAGTGGAGATCAGGGCGGCAGGATATGCTACAAAGCAAGTCCCTGACCGAGGTTGTGCAGTTCCATTGAACATCTGTGTAGGAGCACACATGTGCAAGCTCTCAGCCACAGGAGCGTTTGAAACCAGATGGAAGGTCTGGTTAATGTTCACATCACCTCATAGCATTTCATAGGCGGCTTCTTCAAAGCAGGCAATAGTAGCACTGCAGTGCAAGCAAAGATCTTAGCTCAGTCACAGCCGTACCTTTGATTATTACCTGAACTGGATGGTGCAGACACCTTCTGATAGTGAATCAGAGAATATGCTGAGCTGGGAGGGACCCACAAGGATCACTGAGTCCAGCTCCTGGCCCAGCATATGACTGTCCCCAAGAGTCACAGCATGTGCCTGAGAGCGTTGTCCAAATGCTTCTTGAACTCTGTCAGGCTTAGTACTGTGACCAGTTCCCTGGGCAGCCTGTTCCAGTGCCCAAACACCTTCTGGGTGAAGACTCTTTTTCTCCTATTCAGCGTAAACCTCCCCTGACACAATTTCAGGCCAGTCCCTCGGGTACTGTCATTGGTCACCACAGAGAAGAGATCAGTGTCTGCCCCTCCTCTTCCCCTCACAAGGAAGCTGTAGACTGTGATGAGATCTCCCTCAGTCTCAGTCCCAGGCTAACCAGACCAAGTGAAATACATGGTATTGATATGTTCAGTACAATTCGCTGTATTTGCCACAGCAGGGCCACAGATCACTTGCTTCCAATAAGTTAAAAAGACAAAGCAATGTGATGTCTGTTTCTGCACGTACAAATAGGAGTGATTTTACTTACTAGTTGAGGTAAGGCTTAATTCAGATTTTGGGGATGAAGGACAGGGAATAGGGAGAAACTATCTTAAGTACCTGTAAGAGTACCTTGATGCAGAGCCTTGTAAGCCTACATCAGCAGTTTATGGGGAATATAGCTTAACTAGTTGGCATACATAGCTATACTTAAATCTAATTGAACCTTCTTACTTCCCTACCAGCCACCAAGCCCTGAGGAACCCAAGAGTAACTGTTTCATGCCCACAGTCTGGTTCAATTGCTGGTGCAAAAATTTCTAGCGTGGATTTGGCATCAGCTGCAAGAGCCTTGCACAGAGTGAAGTGTCTGAAAGTTGATTTGTCCTGCTCTGTGAGATGTACATTTAGTGATGTCAAGGAATTTATTTAGAAAGTGGAGATTCGAAAAGTCCCACCTGTTTTGAACCCACTGACTTCATGCACACGCGCACAGACACACATGTAACTGAAAATGCACAACATCTGGAAGACGGCTGTAAATGCCATTGGCTTTGGTGAATGGTAAAAAGATTGGATAATGTTTTATGTGAGCTTCTGATAAAATCACTTCTAAGGAATATTATTCACATCTGAATCATCCGTTTGTTTTCATGCTGTTTTCTCTCGCTACAGCTACTTCAGGACTTTCTCACATGATCTGCCAAAGATTAGTCACCATCCCTGTGACGTTGTGTACAACCTCCCCTTCTCCCAAGGGCCAAGGGTTCTATTCTAATTGTATTGTGGTGGTAGTTTGGGTCAGTGCTTTTCTTGTGGCTCTTTGGAGATGGGTCTCTGATTTTGGCTGCTGTTTGCTTTAGGAATTGTGAGGGTATAAAAAGATCCCGTTGTGGTAAAACAGCAGAAACATCTGCTGAAGAGTGGGAGGAGGCTGCTAACCAAATGCAGCAGCGGGGAGCTTGCAGTTCCTCCTCCTCCGCTCTCACCGCTAGATGTGAACCTGCTGCAATAAAAGGGCTGGCACCACAACACAGGCTCCAGAGGGAAACAGGTCTCAGGTCAGCCAGCTAGAGAAACCTCAAAAGAAAACATTAAAACTGAATAAACATTGGAAATAGTTTTGGTACATTAATTCACTCCATTCTGTCTCTAGTGCAGTTCGGAAGTGTGTAAACTCCAGGGAAAGAGAAAGCAAGGCAAACCTATACAGTCTTCTGCTTCTGAAAATAATGTCAGCTCTTGCACATGACACTTTAATTCCTTTATCAAAAAATGAGGGAAACAGATGGACATAAAAGGTGACATAACTAGAGACAGGTTTCTAATCATACTCTGTGATAACCACCTGAAGCATATGTACTTCTTGTTTGGTGCACCTGAGTGCCTGCAGCCAGCCTTCCCCTTGGCTGGCTTGAGGGGTGAGAACAGCTTGCAGTTCTTTCATGTGCAGCATGCAGAATGTTTCATCGTCCTCTCAAAAGCAAGCTAACAATTAAATTACTGATGATGTATGACTTTTATTAGGATCAGAAGGCAGAAAATTCTGGGAAGTGGTGAAGAAGATAGGGGCATAAGTTTCTTATGAAAAACATGAGAATCATAATCTCAGGTTGTTGTGAACTTCATTTCCTTTATGGAAATAAAACAAATGCACACTAGAAATTTTGTAAGCAAATACTAGATTGTCTTACTGAGAAAATGTAAAAAATTAGGTGAAAGCTTTAAGATATTGCTGTCTAACTTACAGATCAAGTTGTTGGCTTTCATAGCTTTACCACATCGTTTCAACTTACTGATTTAATCAGTGTTCACGCTGTAAGGACAAGGTGCAGGGAGCCAGCACAGAAATCTAGTAGCAGTCTGTGTGTTTGATCTCCGTTCTGAAAACCATGTTTGCCCTCAGATCTGGAAAACGCTCTGCTTCCAGTCCCTTCATATGGGATTGAAAGGTGATGAGATGAGTGGGATTGAAACAGAGCAGTTGTTCTACCCATCTCACCTGGTACTGCCCTGTGTTGGGTGCACGGGAGTTGGGAGGACTGGAGCAGTGTCAGTACAGTGTGTGTCATGTGCCCTGGCTGGCAGCAGCCCCAGTCCTATGGGATGTTTGGCTTAGCAGTGGCAGAAGCTGCCCTTGGCCCACATTTCCCAGCCTAGAGAGGAAAGGAAAGGACTCTCAAATGGGTATTGAAGCAGTTTTTTATCTTTGTTTCCTTTCTAACTGCTGCTGCTGTCCAGGGGTCGAGGATGATGACTCAGCTATGCTGCTAAGCTTTGACATACTCAAGAGAGACTGCCTGCAGCTTCTATACACCAGCAGCTACAGTGAAGCTTCTACCAAAGATGTGTTTGTATCCTAAATATGTGTGCAGAAAGCTCAACGTGGCTTTCTCTAGGGGACTCCCCAAATAAACCTTAGAGTGGCTGCTTTCTGCCTTTCTTCAGAAAGCACAGTCCTTGCCTGATTGCCTTGTGTAGATGTTGCCAAGCAAAGATATGGTTGTGTCTTATTGGAAAACTTTTCTGAGGATCAGTGTCTTAAGTCTATGACTTACAATAACATAAACATTTACAGTAGCGGGTAGTTACACCTTATTAGTTCTGGTCTTAAAAGTTTTTATAAAGTACACATTTTGGATAAAAAATGGCTTATAGTCTTTCATGTTGCATGTCAAAATAGTGCATCGGATTCCTACCAGATACAGGTTTGATTACTTGTACATTTAAGAGGTGCAGACCTGATACAGAGGTTATAATTGAGTGATAGTGTGCTTCTTGATAGCATCTCAGTAACTGGGCCGATGTTTCCAGCAAAGCAGAAGGCTGTATGGGCTAAACACCATCAGTACCTGTCGTGCCTGGAGTTTGGTGAACATTGCTATGCCTCAGCTTTGAGGGATAGCGAGGAGAAGGGTCATCCTATGTCTCTGGTGATTCATTGTGCCAGAGGAGGAGTGAGACACTGTAATGGGAATCTCAGCATTGCAGCCTTTCGTTTTTTTATATTAAAGGTAGTGAGAAGAAGTTTTGTTTGTGGAACTTACTGTGTATATTTCTTTGTAAAAAGTTCTTGCTTTTTACAGAAGTGAATCCATAGCAAAGGACCTCGGAAGTCATGTATTTCATCCTATATATCTGTTGCTTTTCTTTCTCCTTGTTTTAAAAAAAACCTGCCATAAAACATGTGGTTTGACTTCTCTTTTAAACCACTTGAAATTACAGATCATCTTTTGTTTGTGAAGGCATTGTTTAGTTTGAAGAGTTAAAAATAGGGACAGTAATTTGCGACCTAGGTCAATCAAGCACTCTTGCATTTCTAAAAAGTTCAGTTCCTCTAATTTCCTGACAAACTTGGTTACAATTTTCCTTTACGCTTTTTTAGTTTGTTTTAATTTAATTTTTTTTTAAACTTTAAAAAATTCTCTTCTTCTTTTTCTTGTCATTCAGTCAGAAATGTTGAGGAACTGAAGTTTCTAAATCCACAGCTTATGGAATTGTGAGTTCCTACCAGAGATCCCAGCTTTGGGTGGGAGCCTAAGTTCATCTATTGCTTTTTCTTTGCTTTTTTAAATGAGCAAGTTTGAGTTTTGATCTGCCTAAATTGAACAAGAACCTCAAAAAAGAACTGAAATAAACCACAGTGTACTGCTTATGTAGCGTGAAAATTGTTTGTAATTTTTAATCGTCTGTGAAAATTTAGTCTGAGTTTTAATGCAACATATTTTTTTAACATGGAACTTCACCTTTTTTTTAATTTAGTTTTGGTTTTTAGTCTTTGTATACAGACACGGACTTTGGATTTTTCTCCCTACAGCTATGAAATACTGTTGAATACTTTTTGGAGTGTAAGTCATTCCTTTCTCATCTCATGTCATGAGATAAAAGATCTTTTCCTCTTGCAGACTTCTGTGTTCAGCCTATGCCCAAACCATCAGTGATGAATATTCTCCTCAAAACTTTCTAGCAACAGAAACTACACTTACTCAGTTGACTGACTGAAAAGTCCATGTAAAGTCCAGGTGGCTCAGAAAATGTCCTTGTGTTCTAATGATATGGGATGTTTTTACTTGGTTTTACACCATTTTTGGTGGTGTTTTATACTGTGTTGGCACTGCAGCGTGAGACCACTCTGTGTGCACTACTGTGACATGTGGATGGTTTTGGATGGTGGCTCAAAAGGGCAATTCAACCTGTAACTGGTTCCGGGTCACTAAAACAGGAGATAATATAAGGAATGGGAGAGGATGTTAGTAAAACACTGAGCTTTTTATTTTCTTGTTTTCATAGTTATTCTTTTGTGATAGCACATAAAATAAAGGAAAAGCTAATTCTCTGGAGCTGAGCTACACTGGGTAAACTGGTTGTATTTAATGATTGTAAACATACCTGTTGTTAGGCAGTTTTATTCTGGTGGCTGATGGTTTTATGTGAACACAGGGTGCTTTCAAAATCCTGTCACCCAGTGCCCGCCGCCAGGCCTGTCAGCACTTTCATCTGAGCTGTCCTTACTCTTTCCTGCTGTGAGAAAGGATGACAGCTCATTTTATCTGCCTTGCAAGCAAACACAAAGGCTGGATTTCCTGCATGTTTTTTTCTTCTCCTCCATGGGGATGAAGGCTTATATGTGAAGAGATGCTGATTAATGGCAGCTGTTTGATTTGCAGCTGAGGACGGGTCCCACCTGAAAGGCTGGAGACATTTGCCACCAGAAGAATAGTGCCCAGTTCTGAGATCTGAAACTGTTTCCCTTTGATAGCTTTTCCAAACCCAGAGTGTGAGCACCTCAGACACAGAAATGGAAAATCTAGATCTTAATCTTGAGGCTAGTCTTCTGCATCTGTGTTATCTAATCTGTGTTCTGTACTTAATCTTTGTAAGGGTGGTTAAACCATTATAACACTCAATAGTTTACTGTTCTGAAGAAAGGAAGTGCTGTGCTGCTGGAGTTCTAACAATGGAGGTGGTTGCAGAACAAGTGACTGACATGAGACTTTTGATACAAGACTTGAATGGAAGATTTGATTGCAGAGTTTTACACCAGGACCATTCTTCTCTTCTGCTCCCTTTTATTTCTGTTCCTTTTAGTTTTATGCCATCTCATCCCACTCCTTCCTGGAAGGAGCTGTGAGCAGTTTGTAGAGACGGAACAAAATCTTGGCAGTAGAACTGATTTTTAAAAAGCTCTTATGAGCAGGGTATCTTTCTAGGCAAACATAACACATTTTACATATCCTGTCCCAAAAGGGGAATACACTCTGAAATGTGCACTGAAGTTGGTTTGTGAACTTGTTACCATGGGAAGGTCAGAGCAGAGGAGATGGATTAGAGGCAGGAGAAAGAGGATTAAATGTCTAACCAATATTTATATAGTAAGAAAGCTTATCAAATCTAACTTGAATGCAATGGGATGTATGTATTTAAGTGTTTTTCTTTGGGACTTTTTTCATAATTTGTATTCTACACAACTGTGTGGCGTATGTATGTTGCTTGGAGCATGAGCTTCTTTCTCTGGCTTTGCTGGCAGGTAGTTGTTGGTATTTGCATGGGTTACTGCCATGTGCTGTAGGCCAGGAGATGGGAACCAGCTCCTTGTCTAAAGGCAAGTGAAGCCTTTTGAACACCCTTCCGGAGGTGATGTATTAATGCATACCTTTATGGTATTTGAGTATTGCATACAACAAATCAGCCATCAGTTGTATGAGTTAGCAGTAGGCTCTGTGCATCCCAAAAAGTACTGGCTTCAGACTCGTCTGTTTATGATCTGTATTAATTTAGTTCAAAAAATTTAACTCAGTGCGGTATGATTCTCATGATACTCAGCTAAAATATACAGTGAAGTGTTTGCCCTTTCAGCCTGGTTCTGCACCATAAACTGTTTTCTAAAAAGAAAGGAAACTTCTTCATCTCTTTATTGATTTCTGTGTTTCTGATGTAATTTAGGATGCTGAAATGAAACTAGCAGGAGAGGGAACTGCAGAGTTACTTGGTACCATATGGGTTTGTTTCTCCACCTCCAGGTGACTGCACATGTGGCTTTCTGAAGAGCTGTCCATGCTAAAAGCAAATGGACTATGTTCAGGTTGGAATACTGTCCATGAATATTGTCATTGTTTTTTACTGAAGTTGAAATTTGACTTTAGGCCTTTTTACATGTTCTCAGCATTGAAAGAAACAGTACAATTCTCTTCCATTTTTTGCTCTAACATTTAACATTCATGTGGTCTATATTTTGCATTCCACAAGATAATACTTCTTTTTACAATGATACTTCTAAGTTATTTTCTTGAGAATCTCATGCTGTTCTTTCTGCTTTCCAATAGTTACTTGGCAAACTTCACAAAGAAGTTGAGTATCGTGAAGAGAAATGTATTTTGCAATGTGGCAATTACAGCTGGCATGGAAGGGGCTCAGAATTATTGGTTATATGGATAGCTTGTTAGGTCTGACTTCTTTTTTTTACGTTTTAGAGGGGCTCTGATTACTCTTTATTTTTACCCATGATGTTTAGTGTGATCTATAATTTTCTTTCAATCAGATGCTAAGCCAGTGTGTTTCAAAACAAGATGCCGCCTTTTCTTATTTTAAAACTTTATTTAACATTCTATTCTTTTTAGAAATCTTATAACTTACATGCACTTCTGGTGTGATAAAACTCTTCATTATTTTGGCAGTGTTGTGACCAAAATCTTTATTTTTGTTTTTCTGCATGGAAATAAAATCCCTATTTTAAATTTTATTTTTCATTGTATGCCTTATTAAAAGGTAGATAAATCCTGCAGAGTTTTTTTCCTAAAGAAATTTTTCAGAAATTATCCTGTTTTGCATGTGGCTCTATGCTCTCTGTCCAGCTACTTGTTTTTGTGTTTCTCTTGCACATTACTTGACTTTCTCTTGCATCTTCCTCTGTGAATCTGCTCTTACTTTCCCCTTTCTATCTCCCTGCAGCTAGTTCCACTATGGATGAAGATTTTGCAGCCATGTCTTCTGCCTTCTGATGTAACATAGAGCATTGTACATGAGGTGCTCTGTTTCTGTTACATACAGAGCTTTTTCATGGCAGCCCCTGCACAATAAGGATAGAGGCTGGGGCAGAGAAATGTAGATTTAGTTACCGATTGTTGTGAAAAGTGCAATGTAAATGGGTGCACAGTGCTTTTAGAATAATTCATAAAACTTGCAAATATGTTCCACTTTGGAGGCACAGCTGAGCCTCTAAATCACTGATATCAGTGGGTACTTGTTTTAGGGACTCAAGGAACCTTTAAATCAGAAAGGTAGCTGGAGAGTGCTGAAGATACCAAGGTGATATGGGAGAGAATGAGGTGCAACAAGAAACAATACAACAATGTAAGAGGGGCCATGTAGGAAGCCGAATCTCTATGTGCCACTTGGCTGTACACCTTGGTGTGGCCCAACAATTAGCCTGTCTCTCAGGCACTTCCCTTACTGCCTGGGAGATGCCAGTGGCAGCAAACCGCACGGCCTGGAGAGGATCAGAAATAGAGAAGGCAGGGGAGAGGCAATAGGGAATAGGAAAAGAAAAAGTATTAGTAAATCCTAAAGCAACGTATTGTGTTGTTGTTGAGTTGTCCTGCATTTACACATGTTGATGTTGGCTTTTCTTGTTTGTGAGAAGGATCTGATACTGTTTGTAAAGGCATTTGAAGATGAAAATTTAATTTCTTGAGACACATTTATGTGATCGTTCCAGGCAAAGCTCAAGGCAAGAGCAATTGAAGAGACTGCAGTCAAGTTGCTGCTTTTGTTTGTTTGTGACCTGTTTAATAACTAAGAGGTCTTAAAATCTTTTCATCAAAAACCTGATTTTTTTTCCTTTCAGTCGTACTCCATTGAAATAATGTGCTTGTGTAAGTTACCTTCCCTAATAAGAGGCCCAAAAGAAATGTGTTGTGAGTTCAAGTTCTGTATAACCTGTGGCAAAATGTAAGGCTAGAGCTGAAAATAAAAGGTATTAATGGAGATTGGATCCAGAGCAGCACACAATGGTAGACTTTCTGAATTGCTTATAAAATTGCAGCAATAAATAACTTTTAAGATGGTGTAGCATCCAGAAATACTTTTTGCTTAGTGTGGGAGGAGTTCCTTTGAGACAAGAAAGCACCATCTGGGATGTAGTGCCACCCTGCAAAGTACAGGCTGTTCAGGATTCCCTAAAGAAAATAGCTAGATATTTGGACTAAGCTATATCCATGAATATTATGAATTACTGATAATTGCTTTGTTCTATGGAGCAGAAAGAAGTATTTATGTGTTTGCAAGGTGAGACCCAGAAATGAGGTTGACGCTTCCTCCCCATCTACAAGATTTTAGGTCAAAGGAAAGTTTTGTTAAATATCTGCTTCAAGGATCTTTTCGGTTTCCATGACTGCTTACTGAGCACTTGAAAATATATGTTTTATGGCATAGATGTTGTTTTGAGTCCCAGTGTGTGCTCTGATCTTTGCTATCAGCTTTGGCAGTCCCTTGTGGGTGGTAGCACAGCCAACTCCCTGGGATCCTTCCAGTTGCCTTACGGCAGATTTCTTTTGGAGAGCATATTTTAGGGTAATCACCTCCAAAAGAAAAGAAAAGTCTTTGGTTTTCCATGGCAAGCGGAAATGTTGGTCTGACTTAGGATCCTTGAGGAAGAAAAAACTGGAGTTCTGACTGGCATTGTAAGTGGCATCTTTTGTGTGAGGCCCTTGGCGCCTTTGGAGAAGCTCTGCCCAGTCAGTCAGACATTGCTGCCAGCCCGAATAGCTCCGGCGAGGAGTCAGTGGGGGCTCTGTGGCGTTCCCTTTGTCTGACCACGTCTGGACAAAGCGCCTGTGTTAGTGGGGTGGTGGAAATGCCGTGCATTGCCCCCATAACCTGAGTGGGGGCTACATGAAAAGTTTCCATTTTTAGCTTTTCTTAAAATAATGAAAAGGATTGTCTGTGGCAATGTTGATATGGAATGAAACTCTGAACTCTTGAGTAAATAATACCACTGAATTTATGTGCTTTGTACTTTTGAAGAAAGACACTGTGAAATGGCCGAATTGTTCTTGTATCTACCTGGAGCTAGGGGTGAAGTTAACTAAAAAAATAAAAATAATTTTTAAAAAAGCAGAATACTTTTTATTATTGTGTTTAAGATAATCAAAGTAACAAAGATAATCAAAGTAACATTGCAGATGACACTTAAGAGTCAAAGCTTATGTATGTGCAGATGAAATGCTGCAGAGTAAGTACTTCGGAAGCTGTGGCCTTCTAGGGCACAGGCTGCTGAGGCTCCCAAGTCCCTGGCCTCCAGCCCTGCCTGGCTGGAGGCTCCAGCCATCTCCCAGGGCTGTAGTGCCCACCCAGTCCCAGCCTACAGCTGCTGCCTGTGCCACCTTCTCACAGCTCTCCTGCCAGGACAGCCAGGAGGAAGTGAGCTCTCTGCAGCCCCTGGCTCCACTTGTGTCAGGGCAGCACCCGTGTTCAGTCTGTCCTCATGGCAAAAATCTCCCAAGGGATGGGAAATAATAGAGAGAAACCTTTAGCTGGCCCCAGTTATGTTCATTTTTTGGCAGATTTAGGCTGTTTATAGTAGCAATTTCCTGACATTACAAAATGTGAGTGCTTGGGAAATTTGCAAATTGGAGAAGGCTAATAAGTATTTTACATGATATTTCCTTGGAAAAGCCTTTCCTCTGCCTGGAATGAGACAAGTATGTGTGTCAAAATGCCATTTAGTGAAAGTCCTCGGGGTTTGATGGTGGTTTTGGGAAGTTTCTTGGTTTGGCTTGGGGTTATGGGTATTTTTGGGGTTTTGTTTGTTTTAAAATACATATATATATAGAAGCCATAGTGTACAAAATGTTATTTCCCTAAGCAGATTTTACTTTTCATTTAATTAATATAAAAAAGACATTTCTTTGACCTTTTTTATTTGTCTTTTTGGTAGATTATGGATCAAAGTGCAGTATAGATTATACAGGAGTATAAATTGTCAAGAAATAACTGTGTTTGTATCATGTTGAGTTTTAGAGGAATACATTGATGTCTTAGCCAAAGCAGATAGATCCATGCTCACCATTGGCCTTAGTTGCTGCATATGATGTGGAAGTTTGTAAGGCAGGATGGGAACAAAAAGCCAAAGACAATGCACTATATTTAAGCCTGGAGAAAATTGCTTTTTCACTAAAGTCATGTAAATTTGTAAAACTTTTTTCTTAAAGACAAAACTTACGGTATTCATAGTGCATTGTTTTGTTTTTACAGTTTTTGATAGCACTTATTTCTTTATGTTTTCTTGGATATTCATTTGCAAGCAGGTTATATTGTGTTTATGGTCTTTCTATTTTGTTGTATTTATGAGCTCCATGTCATTCATCTCAGTGTAAATTTCCACATTCTTTCCACTTTGGTTGTAAACATCATCCCTGTGCTACAACTTCCATGGCTGCTGTCCGAAAGCCTTCTTGCCATACCCTAATTTCATTTGAGCATGTGTTTTCTTTTCTTGTTGTATGGAATGGTGTTTGAAGGAGAGCTACACTACCACTTCTGAGCAGTGGAGCAGAGGTTGGTGGAGCCAGAAGCCCAGTGGCAGCTGTCAATCAGGCTGTTAATCCGCTTGGGAAGATTTGTCTTACAGTAATTTTGCTGCTGCTGTGCATCACTACATGGTGTTTTCAGTTCTGGATTTGCAGCTTGCTTTTCTTTATTTTCTTTATGTTATTCACGTGTATTCTTCACGTACTCTGTTTTGTTTTGTAATATGTGAAGCTTAGTTTTGGCTGGGTTTTCACTTTTCCTGTTCAGTGTAGTGGGTGACCTCTGCCTCTTGAACTGCTGCTGAAGGTGGATATTTTTGTGCTGTTGTTTAAGACTGAGTTTTGCATTCATAAGTCTCTTGTGTCATTGGTGAAGTAGTCAAGACATAGAGACCAAGATTTGCCTCCATTTCTACTGGAGTAATTAACTAGAATTTCCAAGGATTTTAATCAGGCTTTCAAGGGAGTGAGTGAAATCTTAATATATCCCATCTTTTTCAGCTTTATGATTGTTCTGGAAATCACAGTAAACATAATGAGTAACTTCACAGAGTTTATTGATTTAAACTCTGCAAACTGAATCATGATTATCTGATTTGCTTCTAGGAACTGTTCCTGGACTGAGGTGTTATTGAGGGGAACCAAGTCAGGCTAGAGTCCTTGTGCTTGGCCGGGGGGCTTTAATGTGCAACTGGGATGGCCCCCATTAGACTGCATTACTCCGGGAACGGGAGGTGTAACTATTCTGCTCTGGGGAGGAAGGGGAGCTGTGGTTTTGTGCATTCCACCACCACACTGAGCAGGTATTGCCATCCATTCCATTGAATGCAAATAGCTTTATATACACTATATAACACCGATAAAAACTACTTTCTGCTACAGACAATTCCTCTATATCTCAGAAATGTGCTGAATTAGCATAACACATTGGTCAGAGGCAACCAACATACTTTTGGCACTTTCTGCTCTTCTCTTTCTCGTTCTTTTTCTTTTATTGTTTTCTCTCCTCAGGCTTTGCTCTGTGGGGGCAGCTTGTTTCCAATAAACAATGATGCTACAATATTGAAGAGCAGTGCAAAACTCAGTAATACAGCTGCTCAACTTGTTGTGAAGTGTCAGGAACGTTCACTATTTCCAATTGAATAAGTTCTTTCACACTGGGTTGCGATTTCCTATAAACTTGTTACCCTTTCACTAGGGTAGGTATTTTTAATTATCAATGAAGTTATTAAACTCTATACTTGAGACCCTAAATCAACCTGTTCATTCAAGCTGAGAAGAAAAGGTGGTGGGTAGAAACCCCAAGTGTTGCACAAGTGCCACAGACCTTGCACCTTGCCCTCCAGGAGCTGTTGCTGCTCCCAGCCTGAGGGAAGATGTGTGAGACCAGCCATGCACAGGGTCTGAATTCTTTTCTTCCTACAAGATCCAAGAAAAGTTGATTGGTAATATTAACAAGTCCACTCATAAAGCTTGTTGCTTTTAATAAAACTCGTCTCACCAGCAAAGTGATTGGGTGAAAATTCTGGGTAAATTTTTATTAGAAGAAAATTTTTGAGTGTCAGAGTTTTGGAAGATCATGTGAAAATGTTTGTGCATGTCTTCTAAAAATTGAAATAAAATAGTCAGATAATCTCTAATTTAATAATTTTAAGATGAGTCGCTTTTTAAAAAATCTGAAGATTTCTGAGCAGCAGTTTGACAGCATTGGGCACTGGCAAGATTTGAAGATGTCACATACCTTCACTGTTGTGTATTTGTAGCCAAAACAAGAGTAAGAGGCTGTAGCCTGTGGCTGGTCTCAGAGCACCCATTCAGTGAGAAAGCAGGGTCTGTATATGTGGGAATGTTCTTCTGACATCTTGGTGTTATGTGGTTGAGCCACAGCAGTACCAGATTTAGCAGCAGCAGCAGCTTTCTTAATCTGTGATAAATCTTATACTCCCTTGAGTCTAGACAGGCAGAAATTTTGAAACTGTACAATGTAGGATTGGGACAGCATAATTCCCCTGCTGAAGTTAATCACTCACTGCTCTAGCTGTTGGTGTTGCTGTGAATTTAATGTTTGTGAAGACAAAGATGGGAAAAAAAAAAGAGAGGAGTGTTCTTTGTCACTCAGATTTATGTTATGATCTTGTCAGACGCTTTTGGACAAGCGTGATTGTCTCCTGTTGCTGCAATCTAGGACCAACTTAAAGGGAATCTGTTCTTTCTCATATTTCAAAGCAGAACAAGAAAATCTGATTCAACTTCCAGGGGTCGAACTAATCCCTATTGTTTCTTTCTAACCACATTTCTGAGTTGTCTTTTTTGTGTTCCCCCACAACTGAGATGCAGACAAGACAATCTCTTCTTCATTCCTGCCATTCACCATCTCATTGAATTTTGACTGAAGTGAAATTAAAATTTTATCTCTGAGTTTGCCTTCAAGCCTGCTTGTTAGTTCAGTTGCATTTGTGTCCAGATATAGTCTTCTGAAACTAATGTACTTGAATTGTTAAGTGGCAGAAATACTGTTTAATGATGCATGTTTTCTCTTGGACTTGCTGTCTATTGGGGTTTAATGTCATCTTACAGAATGAGGAAGACAACCATATGAAAGGCTCGTGTAGATGCCAGAAAGTATCAAAATCCCATATCTGCTTAGGATTGAAAATGTATCCTTGTACTGGGAGCATTTTCTGTTTATTCATGTGGGATGCTTAACGTTTCCACCAATTCTCCTGAGGCAAGAGCAAGTGAAGAAGTGCTGGGACTGGTGTAGCCCCTGCGCTTTCAAAAGCCAACTGGTTTTGCAATCAGCTGCATTTAAAGGAAAATGCAGTTAAGAAATCAAAATAAATTGAACAAATAAAGCTTTGTAAAAATTAGTGAGTAATTAGGGTTTGATGAACTCTCAATTCTCCTCAAAAATTTCATGCAACTCCACTTCTGAGTTGGAGTGGTTAAAAAAAAAAAAGAAAATCTCCTTCCTTTAAGGCATGGAGGGAGAAGTAGTTGGCTGGCATAGAAAATGGAAAGAAAAAGAGATTTTAAATTAAGGTTCAGTCTTTGAGAAGTGTACAGGAAGTCCAGGTGAGCAGTCCAGGAGCCCTACAGTGTCTGAGGTTGTTGACCGTGTGCCAGAAGACCGACAAGCATTTTGGAAGGGGCCAGGAGAGTGAGAAGGAGACCAAAGGAAATATTGGAGGTCTGTGAGTCTGGGGAAACCTTAGAGGGGTCTCAGATTATTTTTCATTTTAATTTTTTTTTTTTAATCAGCCCAGGACTGAATCCAAGTTTCTAGTGGAGTGTCAAACCTGCAGATAAAGACCTATACAGCAACCTGGCTTGCAGATGGTCTTTCCATTTATACATGTGTAGGGCACATGTTTCAGCCATTTCATTAACCTTTTCTGGTCCAGACCTGAGAAACTAACACTGCAAAGCTCTTGAATGTTGTTGAGTACCTTAAAAGAGCAGAAGTAAAGCCAAAACCAGGTGTTGAGCTGGGTGGGAAGCCCCAGACTTCCAACTCCCCAGCTCCAGCCATAGGGTCTGGGGAGGATACTCTTCATCCCAGGAATCACCAGTTAACTTTTTTTCTTAATTAATGTAAGTGAAAAGAAATTTAGGTTGTCATAACATCACACCAAGTGTCAAATCTAGACCAAATTTATGTCAGTGGTATTCCAGCAGCCAAAAGCATGTTGATTCCTCATGCCTGTTGGGTTTGCAGGGTAGGAGAACACTGGGGGCTAACCAGAGTTTCCCGGGAGTCACTGATGTCATGGAAATCAAAAGAAGATTGATCTCAAGTGTTGATTTTTCTTAGACCAAGGGTATTTTACAGCTGTAGACTTGAACAGAAGCTGGAGGAATTTCTTTTTCTTCACCATGTGAAGGGGGAAGTGACTGAGATATTTGTCCAGAAGTGTTGACGAAAGTTTACTTAATGCAAAGTGGAATTCTGATCTGCAGTTGCTTTAATCCGCATTCCTCAGTTTCCACCTGACCACAACCAACCACATACCAGTGCCACAATGACACGCTCTGATTATGGCAGTGCACCTGTGCTGGGTAGGTTTTCTGGCCAACTTTTCATTATAACTTTCTACTGATTGTGTCTTTAGACCTTAATGATTCTATTCCTTGCAAAGATTCTCAATCAAGTTAATAAATTTCTTTTGGAAAATTAATTTATCTTGATATATTCAAAACTAATCCCTTTTAAAAATAGCTTGCTGTTAGTCTGTTGAAGAGCCTCCTAAGAAGTTTAGTTAAGTAGAGAAAAGGGTCTGAAAATTACAAAACTTTAAATTTTCATGGTTGCTGTAGTATTATATTGTTAAGAAATAATGGAGACAAAATTGCCAAAAGAACACACACATTACCAAAATGTACACTGGTGTTCTGACTGCAAACCACCAGTTCTGCTGCTTGAATGCATTTAATGTTGTGAGGACTGAAATACAAGAGCAAAGGAAAGCAAATTTTATTGAAGAACATATGTAAGACCTGCTAGAAATAAAACCAAATCTTACTGCTAGAATTGCAGTGGAGTTGGATGTAATATCTTTGTCTTAATAAAGGCATAACATCTATATTGCCAGATAATGAATGTGAAATGAACTCTTTTTGTTCACCCTTTCTTATGCTTTATATAAATGTATGTGTTTTAAATCACAAGTATGCTTACAGAAACTGGTGTAGGTTTCATTCATTTTGTTAATCATTACAGCTTTCCACTTCAGCTCCTTCTGAGTGAACTCAGCTGCTGCCCCACTCGGTTCTTGAGTGTAACCAAACTGTTCTTACTTGTCATTGATTTTTAATGTATGGTGACATAAGTGTCCAGTAGCAGATGAATAAGCTTTTTGGGAGTAGTGAGAGTAAATGGTTTAATGCTATACAAGAGCTTTTACTCTTTTATTTGACTTTCATTTGGTAAACACATGTATTTAATTTTGCTGCTATTCTGTAAATAATGATATTACAACACAAAGCCAAAGTTAGCAATTGTTCGGCAACGAAAAAAATAAAATAATTCCCATGTCCATTTGAGTGCTTCTAAAGTGGAGCACACAACTTGTGTTATGCTCTGGTAGACAGTATTTGCATGTCTTTCTTCAGTATGCATACATGCAATGGTTGCCTTATGAAGATTACCTTCTGACTTGTAAAAATTACATGCCTTGCAGAAGGTCAAGGAAGCACCATCTTTTTCCATACATGATATGATAGTTAAATCAGAAAACTCAAGGGTTTGTTTCCTCTGTCACTTATGGGCAGCCTGATGGTGTTGGTTCACTTGGTTTTGGTCAAGTTTTCTGTTTTAAATTTTGTGAGAGGAAGTTTAGACTTATGGTCTATGGATTCATGTTGTTTCATATTTGTTTTTCTAGAGTCTTCCCATTTTTGACCTTTCTTCACACTTTCCCTATGCATTTAAAAGTCATGGATATTAAATTTTGTATGTTATATGTTTTATTACGTAGATTATGCCTGAAGTATCACACAAAGCAGAAATTCAGGTGAAAAAATTTGAGTCCTGCCAACCAGAAGGGGCCACCCATGTGGTTGAGGCTGATGATCAAGGAGTTAGGAAATGTGTTTAATGTTTTGATCTGATTTTTTGTTACAAAATCGATCACAGAAGCAGCTGTCAGGTTAATTTATTTGGGATTTGCCATTTATAATACCTTGAGTGGTAGGTGCAGTGAATTCAGCTTCTTCCCTCAGCGGTGGAGATGCTAAGACCAAGAGCTGTGGCAGTGAAATCAAAAAGAAAGCTGAGAAAAGAAAGCTCCTTCCAGTACATGCTATGGGATACAGCCAGTGCAAAGAGAAGCAAAAAGATAAGTACAGTGGCAGAGAAACAAAGGGAAGCATCGAGAGGAGCCAAAGAAGTCATAGTGGGAGAGACTTCACAGAGAAATAGGAATAACAGATACACATTACATACTACAAAATACTGCCTGTATTTTAGTATATTTCATTATGTTGTTTTATCATCAGTAGCAGTTGTACTGCTTCTTAGTGGTGGCTAAAATTGAAAGAGCCAGCACGTGTTGTGCCACCACCATCCCCAAAAAACATCTCCCTTTTGAACAAGAGACATTGAATTTTACTGCCTGTGGAAATTCCCCAAAGGACAAAGAAAAAGTAATTATTTGTAGCTTGGCTAATTGTCTATGTATTGATATTTAAGTGTTGTAAACAAGTGTAGTCACATGCTTGATCTTTATCGAAATCTGTATCATGCTTACTACCCTGGACATTAAAAACAAAAGCAAAACATGTGATCCATGTATATGGAAAAAAAAGTTCATGAATACAGCACTCGAGAAGAAGTTGCAGCTTAGACCTAGACCAGTCACTGCACAATGCAGATTTCTTTCACAGAAATGTCAAAATTATATGTATTCTTTTTCTTAGCAAGAAGCCATCAAAATATACTTTGAAGCTATATAGATGTACAGGTTGGAGTGAAAAAGATGAGAAACATCAATTGTGTCTTTAGGCCATCACTAATTTTACTGAATGGAAAGAATTTTTCAGACAGATGCTGAAATTGGTGCCATAATGAGATGTATTACAAGACCTGCAAAATAAGGACTTCCTTAATGACATTTTTTGAAATACCAGGACATGTTTTCTTCTTTCATTCCTTGTTTGACCAGGTGATACAGTTCCTTTTTGCTTTTTGTTGTAAGCTAATAACATCCTTCTTCTTTACAGATTTGCACAGGGGTTAATAGTACCCTTGCATCAGTATTCTGCTGCTTAAACATTTTTATGTCATGGTCACAGGTAAAAAAGAAAAAAGGGATAACATAATTAATAGCTAGCAAATTCCAGTAGAAACAACATTTGCATTAGAACACTTCAGCTGAGAAGAAGGGAGAGTTTATGTCCCACTAAGGAATCTCATTTTGTTTGCATGGTTTTGTTCAGCATATATTATGCAGAGTTTTTGGAGATTACTTTTTATGTTGCAAAAGCATTCACTGGCATAGTGGTTTATGTGGTTTATTCTGTATGAGGCATTTCGTTCCTGGATATTCCAGTTATGACTGTGTGCAATATGCTGCTATGCCTTTTAAAAATCAGAAACAACAAACCAATTCCTGTGGGGGAGATTTGGCCTGAACCCTGTAGGTGCACAACACACGACCTTGGAGCTGACAGGCAGGCAAGGTTACTGTGACCTTGAGGCAGCAAAAAGGCAGTAAGCAACTCCAAAAGGCGACGAGGTGGCTCATCTTACCGGTGCCAAAGGTGTGCTGCTCGCCGCTTGGCCTCTGCCTTTCTAACCAATCTGAGTAGGCTGCCAGCGTGTGATCAAACACTCTAAGCCTATCAAAGGTTGCTGCTGTCCGCGTGTTCTCTCTGAAAACCTTTATAACCTGTTTACCCCCAAATAAAGTTGAACTGTTCCTGATTTTAACCTGTAGTGCATGACTCTATCGCTATGAGAACACGTACATGTGACTAGAAGCCCGAACCTGGGGTCACATCTGGGCTGGCCGCGAGGACACGAATAATCCTCTCGCAACGCACCCCTTTCCCCAACAAATTCCCTTAAAAAAACCCCAAATCAGCATCCTCCCCACACACTTGAATTTCTTTTTCTCTAAAATGTATATCATTTGTACATGATCCTGTTGTTACGGTAAAATCAAAAGTGAGCAATTCAGACCTATAGAAAGCCCTGTGAGACTCAGCTGTCAGCCAGAAGCGGCAGGGAGCTCGGCCGCTGCTGGCTGATAGGGAGGAGGTTACTCCCCGAGTTCACATAGTAGGAATACACAGTTCTCTGCAGGTGCACGAAAATAGCCAGGATGAAATAATATAAACATGGGACTTGTGAGAGATAGGTTCTAACCAATTGAAGTTTCTAGTGTGGTGGTGTGGTAACTCTTTTAGCCAATAAGCTGTAGTTCTAACCCGATATAAACTGTGTGCTATGTCTAATAAAAAGTCTTCACTTAAATCTTATGGATTGTGTGGAGTCCAGTTTCTCTGCCGCGAACTTTGTTTACTTTATTTGGCTTACTTTAGATCCTAACAAAATGTGTGTGCATGCACATATACACGAGTAGACCACACCCTACATAATTGCCTATACATATGCACAGAAGCACATGCATTCACAGGTGATAAAGCAATTGCACTCAGATAAATCCTGTATGTAAATTATGTTTCAGTAGCAGCCACTCTGTCTGATTTCTGGAACTGTTGGTTAGGTACCACTGAGGAACATATCACTTGGTAAGTGTACCATCATTATTTGTAACATAAACATACACCGCTGCCTTTGTGGTCTTTTCACATATGTTACTTAGAAGATTGAAGTTGTGGATAAGAGATTCCTTCCTAAAAGGTTTTCCTTAAGACCTGATAAATCTTAACCTTTTGGAATTCTCAGAGCTTGGTATAATGTTGAATTTATCATCTTTTATTAATGATTAGGAATCAAACCCCAAACATTTATGTATCTTAGAGCACTATTACGTATTTTGCAATATAAAAATCTAATGCTTCTCCGGAAAGTTGTTAATAATAAAACTTTCCAGAGTGGAGGACCATTTTGCTGGAAGTAAATGTTGTAAACTACACTTCATTCTTCTCTCTCTTTCACGAGTCAGTCACTCTTCTGATACCCCCTATTCTGTGTCACTAAATTCTTAACTTTCAATTTTTTGAATACAGTGAGGATTCAGTGGTAATAACTTATGGAACTTGCTTGTCAAATATTTATTTAAACTGTACTTATGTGCAGTGAATGAGTTCTCAAAGGGAGCTGTATTTGACCATCTGACTCTTTTGAGAGCTGAAAGATTTCTAGCAGTGTAAATGCTACAAGCTCAAACATCAACACATAGCACTGCAGAATGTAGATGCAGGACTGGGACAGTGGCTGTGGTGGTGCTATGGAGAAGACCTTGGTAGGAATGAAGCTCTTCTAATTTGAGGAACCATTAAATACTTTCATTGTTGTCATATAAATGGTGAGGAGGGGGTTGATAATGATTAAGATACAAGGCATACTCTCGAGAACCTAAGGTCTTTTCTAAATGTCTGAAAATATCCAGGATGATGATCATTACATTGTTAGGAAAGGGATTTATTTTAATCCCTTTGGATTGCTATATGTAACCCGTAGATAGCATTTCAGGCTTGGAGAATGAATTACCTGGTGCTTGTCTCATGGAGGATGAAATACAAAAAAGAAAAGTAGCTCTTGACTTGCATTTTGTCTGTTATCTGGACTGCCTTCCTGAGGTCTGGTAATGGGGCAAACATTGGGATGTTTCACTTTTATTTTTGTATTTGAGATGGCTGAAGATATCCTGCAAGTCCTTTCATGTAGAGAAAAACCCTTCATTTTGCAGTAGGCTTAGTTTTGCTGGCTGGAGGATGAGAATTCACTTGGTTTTCTCTGTATGTTTACTAGCCTGAATAAAATATCTCGGTATGTGAGAATTAATGTTTGCTCTGGTGCTTGGTCCCAGACTTGGTCAATGAGGGAACAGGTTTTGGCTCGTCTCTATCCTAAGACTCCCCCAAACAAATTTTACTAAAAAGTTAAAATTCAGACCAGTAACACTGAGTCACTGGAGATAAAGCTTTTCCACAGATGCATCATATGCCTGCCTTATTCAGATTCCTTTGTCCAGCAACAGTTCAGTTCCCTTAGCTGACCTGAGAGTGACTTTGCAATTAGCTTTATTTTTGGGGAGAGGGTTAGTAATAAAATATTTATATGCAAAACCCACAAACCAACAACCAAAAACACCCAACCAACCAAAACAGCTTGTGTGATTTAGTCCCATTCACTGAATTCCTTATGACTTTTGAGGGTGGAATTATAGCTGTCAAGTTTCATTTAATTAAACCAAATTTGACTTTTTCCCCTAGGACCTCTCAAAGAAGATGATAGTGAAAGTAAAAAGCTCTGATTTAGGAATTTCAGAAGGTTCGGCTAATTAATAGAAGAATTCAGAGTCATTACAGCTTGCAATTCATGTAAGAAATTCCTATTTACTCTATAGTATTATTGTTACTTTTGATAGTATATTTCTGGACACTAGGAAAGACTGTAATGCACTTCAGTGTTTTGAAATGAATGACTATACATTTTGTTTACTAAGATCACAGATGATTATATGCTTAGCTGAAAAGAGAAGCCTCAGCTTTCTTCAGGAATATATAAATATTGGAAAGACTTTTTTTTTTTCTCTCTCTCTGTATTTTCTAAAAATTCTTTTGCTAAAAGTTCTAAAGAAAAGCCACAAATCTCTCAGAGATTTACTGGTAGTTATCGTAAGAATGGTAAAGATCTGCTTGTATCATGACTGCCCTTTTATTTGATGTTGAGTGCTTATTGGCATAGACCCCAGACACTGACTGAAACTCTACATGTGAAACCAAATAATTACTCCTGATAGGGATAATATATCAGCATTAGGACACTGATAGTGGTAATTCTCCATGTCATTTAGATAATAGATAACAGCACTACAGCAACTGATAAATGATTAGCTTAAGTTGTGAAATGAGGCACATGTGTGTTTTCCAAGTTAGGTATGTGAGAATTGCAGTTAATTTTTATTTATGCAGGCGGGTAATGCAGGCAATGATTTAGATAATAGATTTAGTGAGACAGAAAGAGAAGAATGGTTTTTTCAGCTCACTGCTAAGATAGTTTTTATTTTCTTTCACTATTTCGGAGTGTGTGGAGAGAAGAGGAAAGTTGCACAGGCCTTACAGATATGTCCCTGAGTAAGACAGTAGTACATACTCCCTTCTTAGTCTTTAGTGAGTTTCCAGGCACTCTCATATTCATAGGATGCTCTCTCTTATTATGCTCCTTGTGAATCTTAATTGGAGGGGAAGGGGAAGGAAATGCCTGTCTTTCCTTCTTGCTTTTACTAAGATTTTGGACATATGAAAATACCCAAGGAATGGTATTAGAACTCTCTTCTCTCCATAAATCCTCCTCATTTGCCTGTAAATCTGTGTCTGGTTACTGTTCATGAAGATATAGTAAACCATTATCCGTCATAATCCAATCTCTTATCTGTGAGAGATCAAGATGTGCCTCGGGATGCTGGCTGGCTATCCCACATCTGTCTGTGATGGAGGTCCTGCAGCTGTCTCTTGAGCAGCTGGGCTGTGCAGCTGTCAGGCTGCAGTGCCTCCACTCTGATTTAATATGGCAATTCCTCTCTTCCTCAGTTTCAGCTTTGCCTTGCATTGTGAATTGATTTTCACTGAATTCTGAAATGATGAGCAATATAATGTATAAAATATTCATCAAGCTTTCCTTAATTCAGCCAGATGTACCTCCTCAATGAGAGCAATGAGCCAGAAATAATGAATTTATTAACAAAATAGAAAATATATATTTTGCCACACTAACTGCCTACTTGCCATACACTTTGAGAATGGAAACTGAGTGTTTTGTATGCCTTTTACTCCCCTATAAATGATTTGTGTTGCTGATAGTCACTGATTTTTGCTATGGATTTGAATGAGTTTATATGAGGAGAGTGGTAAAAAGTGCATGATAAAACTTGGAACTGAGTCAGGAATGAATGTTGTTAACAGGGGTTTTACCTTCATACCATTTGTTAATAAATACTTTCTTCAAAAGTTTGGCTGGTTGGGCTTTAGGAACCCAGTCTGAAAGTCTGTCTGTGTTTGATGAAAAACAGGGTATCCTGTAAGAGATGAAGAAAAAAATCACAGTGAAAGAAGTGATGTGGAAAAAAAAGCAGATTCAAACAATTCTTTCAGCCACTCACATGTCACAGCAAAGCTTTAGAATAGGAAAGAGGTGTTGTGCAATTAATGCACTCTTGCTCAGACCTTGGGAAAAACCATATAGGTCATATTTTAAGGGCTGTGTAGATGCTTGTGGACCCAACTGAGTAGTACCTTTCTCTGCCCTTAAGTTACTGGTACTGCTTCAACAGTGCAGCCCTCTTCAATGAAGTTATGAGTATTAAAGTTATAATTTTGGCTGCCGAGGTGGTTTTTGACAGAATCGCTGCTTTTTGAACAACTAGGGGAGAGATGTGTAAAAATGGTGTGCTTAGTCCAAGCTACCCAAAAGCGTAAATACCACTGAAACAGAGATGAGCAGTCAGAACAGACTGTATAATCCCTTCTTACGCTTCTTTTGGCTGCTGGAAATGTGGTCAGCCACCATAAATCCCGTTTTATATAAAGATAATAAGTAGAACTCATTACAGCTTTTTGGCTGTTTATGTTTCGCTGCTGGCTATCGATATGTGACAAGGCAACATTAATCTTGTCTCTGTTGGAGCCAGAAGAAGCAGACTGCACATGGGCATCCAGAGGCTGCAGAGGAAGCAGAGAAATACACACACTGGAAAAGGTGGAGAGGTCAAGTTTAGCATTCAAACCCTGCCCATGACTAACTTAAAATATTACCCCTCAGCTACAAAAGACTGGATTTCAGCAGCAAATTTGACCAGACGGACCACACAATGAAGTCATCAGTGCTGAGACCCACCAGCTTGAAAAAACAACAACCCCTGGTGTTAAGACAAATGCTTTGAAGAGTGGTTGATATTAATCAGGTGGTGCTACTGGTTTGGAGTTCGTTAGTCATTCTTTATGAATAAAAATGCTGATAAAGGACACAATAACATTACAGAGCCAAGGCAGTTTTGTAACACAAGAAGCCACAGATCTGAAACCTACTTAGAGAGAATTGGTCAGGGTCCATTTCAAAATTCCTTAAGCCAAATTCATCTCTGGGCTAACTCCTTTGAAGTCACTGGGGTTACACAAGGAATTAATTTGGCCCTTTGTCTTTGTACATTTGCAGCAATCCTGCTCACCGTGCTGGAGGTTTACTGTTTCAGTGTGGTTTCCTCACAGGAACTTCCAAGACAGCCCATTGTGTTCCCAGTGTGGGCAGCCCTCATCTTCCCTACCCTGTCTTCCCATCTGTTTCTTAATTGCTGTAACTTCACGTAATATGAAAATATCTCCTTTTTTGTTTTGAATGTTTGTCTACAACTGTATTTGATAACCTGAATCGAATTTCTAACATGTCAATGCTGAGCATGGCCTTGGTTTACTGAGAGAAGTAAAAGTCCTGGTTGCCCTTGGACTGCAGGCACAGCTGAATCCTGGAACCAAATTGATTGAAAATTAACCCAGAAAATCCTTGTTCAGCTGAATCCATTACCTGCCCCTTAGCAGAAGAGAATGTAATAGCACAAATGGAAGGCTGAGAGCTGGAAGTGACTGTGCTGCACTTGGCCTCCAATGCCCTCGGGTGGCCCTTCTGCATCTTGGAAAAGGGGGAGGAATCTCCAGCTATATTCTTTTTTTTGCGTCTGGGACACTGTTGAGGTCTGTGTGTCCGTTGTCTCTGTCAGTGGCTGCTAGAAGGGGTGACAGGAGGAGAAGGGCCTGATGAGCTAATGGTAGGGCAGAGGAGCTGCTTGCAGCTGATGCTGGTAGTTCTGGCAAAGCCAGTGTTCAGAGGGGTTATGTGGTAAAGCTGTGGGGTCTTAATGGAGGGAGAGGGAGAGAGGGCGCGCTGCTGTGTCCAGTGGTCTGTTTTGCCTGTGGGTGATAACATCTGAGTCCCACTTGAAGGATCTGTATCCCTTAAGCTGTACTCCAACCCAGTGAGTACCCAGAGTACACATCTGTGCCCACAGGTCTGTGCCCAGCTGCACAAAGGTACCCGAGTGAACGTGTCCTCTGAAGAGTTAGGAGAGCTCATGTCCAGCACCCTTCTCTCTAGGAGATAGGTCAGATGTCTATGCTGAGCAAGTGTCTCTGATCATCTAAAGATTTTTCTGCATGTGAGCAAGAGAGATGTAAGCTGCAAAGAGAACAGTACTAGCATCTAGTGTTTCTATTCAAATCCTCCTAGAGAGTCAAAACATGAAAATTATGTAACAGCATAATTTTTTTCTCTGCTGAATGTTGCATACAACTTGGGGGGAGGGAAGTTTTGTGTTGGTATATGTTATGAAAACGAGGACAAGCATTTATGAACACTGGATTAAGTAATTTTTCACCTTTTTCTCTGTAGCTCTTTCCCTTTTCCTCCTGTTTTGTGGAGAAGTTTGTCACTCTGGTCAAGTCGATGAGTCTGACATCCATCTGCTGAGGGACTGCTTTTGTAGAACCAGACCTAAAGTCTGGCCCGTAAATTACTCCCATATTTAACATGACAGACAAGGCGGTTGGGTTGTCTGAAAGTAAGATAATATGATACTTTGAGGAGCGGAAATACCCACTGCATTGCAAGTTAAAAGTTGGAAGTTTGTTGCTTTGTTCTGCTTGGCTTTTCTTTTCTCATAGAAGAACATTTTAAAGCCTAACAGGCTGCTACTTAAATATTATTTCTCAATATATGTTTTGTTGAGATACACTTGCTTCTGACAAAGGATACCTTGGATTATAGTCTTGATGCTATGTGAGGCTGCCCCTGAGAAGTCCATATATTTTCTCTTCAAGGAAATATGCACCTCCAGAAATATGTCTTCCAGAATAGCAAGTGATGATGCTTGAAAATGTAACTTGTCCTCTTAACAAACAAGCAGACAACAACAGCACACGATGTCAGAGGGAATTATGAGATAAAAGTCTACTCTTTAATCAAAAACTCATAGTAAAATTCTTAACATCTTAGTCTAATTATGAATTTTATTTCAATCTGATTTTCACTGGACTATGGCAAGTGGATAACTGCTTTGAAATTATTTTTTTAATGTGTTAATGTGTGTCATTCAAATAAAATGGGTGAAAGGAATATGGAGCTGAAAAGTGAAGTCCTTCAGGCTTTTTTGGAACAAATAACATAATCTGTTCCAATTATTGAATTAACAGATCCTTTTTTTCCATGTAGTCTTTTCCTCCAGATGAAATTGGTTGGGCTCATCATTCATGAATGTAGGTAAATTGGTTGGAGTAAGGCACACTTTCACTTAGATCCTGTAACACCATGGAAATAAAAACAGGAACTTATTTTGTACTTGTTGAAGAGACAAGGCAGCGTGATTAGGAGATGATTAGTTGTAGGTCACTCAGTGTGTTGTTGGATTTCTCCTGACGAACCTGCTCCTCAACCTTTGAGGCCTCTGATGGGAGAAGCTCGCTGGTTGCTGCCCTTCACAGTTCACACACTGCAGGATGCTTTCTCTGCAAGAGAGCCCTGGTCCCATGCCTGGAAATGGTGACCTCCTGGCTTAGTGTCCTAAAACTATGGTTTAATTCATACATCTGCATTCTAGATTTTCATAGAATGTGTCTTGACACAGAGCTGAAGAACATTTTCAATCACACTGCTGCCCAGTCATGACTGCATTTCTGCCCTATTGCAGAGGATAGTGGTAGTTGACTCTTCCAAGTTTTAGAATTGAGATGATGTTTAAGGCAGAGTACAATTCTAGGATGTCTAAATAGTACAGCAAATGTTACTGGAGTAACATTTTATTCCAGTAACTGGAGTAACACTTTGAAAGTAAAGGACAACCATTAAAAGGTGTGATAAAATTTCTGCTGATCAGACTTTCAGTATGACAGTTCAGTTCTCACGCTTGACAAGCAGCTCCTCGCAGTGCTGGCCCTTGGAGCTCATTCTTGCAGAACTGCTCAGAGCATGGACTAAGTGGATGCCTTCTCAAAGGAGCTGAGCTGGCTCCGGTTCAGTGACTGCTGCCCACTGGATTCGGGGCACTTGAATCCACGGCCATCATTGACCGCACCAGTACTTGCTGAGGTTTCCGTGTGTCTTGGGGTCACACGTTGAGATACGTGCCAAGGCACGAGCTCTGCAGTCTTTGCTTTCCAGGTAGGAGCTGGTGTCTCCCCATTCATACGTAAACTATGCAGACAGCAGCATTCCTTACATTGTATGAGGCATTAGCGCACTCTCCCTTACAGCTTCGGGATAAATACATACCCCAGGTTCAAGTTGCAGCAGGTATTTAAAAAATTACATGAGATCCCTGGAATCATATTTATTAAGCCCATTTGCACATGGTCTTTAGAAAAGTATATGAAAGTTAAGTTAAAGGCTCACATCCTCAGTTTTTTTTAATAAGAAAATACAAAGGGGAGTGAAAACCAAAGTCTCCCGTTGCCATCTCTGATTTTAGTGTTTCTAGCATGGTTTGTCAAGTTTTGTGTGGGAGTTACAGTAAGTTGCTCTTATTTTATTTTGGGTGCATTCTCTGCAGAATATTTTTTATTTATATTTTATTAGACAAATGATGGAAGGAACTTGAATATAAAAGAAATCTGCATAAAATAATATAACTTTTATTGGGGCAGCATAATGGTGTAGAGAAAATCATTCTTGTTACCTCAGATTACAGGCATGGAAGTGTAATTCAGTGGAACTGATGTATGCAAACCTGTGGGTATTGGACTGAGACCCAGTGGATCTGGATTAACATTCATGAAATACTTCCCTCACTGGGTCTTGTTTCAGGCTGCACAGGGACAATGTCTTTCCCTGAGAAGTGTTTTAATATACGCTGCTTTCCTTCCTGGGTAACAATTATTTTTATTTTTAACAAGTCAAAATTTTGCTTCTTGAGAAAACAAAAGCAATCAAGGCAATAACAAACAGCTGCATTAACAAATGAGTACTTACTTTTCCATAGAAGCCAAAGGTGGAGAAGCCCAGGGGGATGCAGCCTGTGTACATTCCCTGCCAGGGCACCATGTCAGTGTGTGAAACTCCATTATCAGAACTGCAAAGTTAAATCCAGTTTTCAAAGTCTAATCTTATTTATATATGGCATCTTGATGCAAAAGCCTCTTGCAGTGTAGAGTGTTCTGTTTTTTCTGAAATAATCCTTTGTTCATAAAACATTTAGAAATTTATTTAGCAAAGTATTTTCTGCATCTCACCTTATATGGCTCTTTTGCAACTATGTGTTAGATTGAAATCTTAGACTGTGCTTTGGTTGTAACCAGAAAGGAATAGTTTCTTATCTTTTCTGGAACTGACACTCTGTTCTATAGCTCACTCTATAGTTTTTTGAAGCAGCTATTAATCTCCTTTCTGTACTCTTTTTATTTTAACTCCACACTTGCACAGTGGCTTTTCCTGGACCCAGTCTCATAGTCAGCTTCTACGCACAATCCCTGCCTGCTTCAGCAAGAGATCTGCAAGCCCAAACAGGGCATTAAACCTTAAAAGCTCTTTGGGGTTTTTTTGTTTATTTTATAGGAGGTTTGCAGTAATTTCTTGCTGTAGAACTGAGATTTTTTTTTCTCATAATTTATTTTTGTGTTTTAATAAAAGTTTTTACTGCTCTGACTGAACCCAAAACTTGAAGGAGGATGGTAAGAGATGTCTTACAGGGTAGTAGTTTCAAAACTGTACTATACTCTATTAATATATTATAGTACACTATAGCATAGTATATTTCCTTTAGTTGACAAAACCTAATGCTAATACAAAGTCAATGGCATAGTAACCTTGGTAACGATTAAAATCAAGAGAAAACGTGTTGAAGTAGTCAGCTTATTTTGCAACATTGTACACTAAAACAACCAGTTTTTGTGTTCAGGTATGATCATTTGATTAAATTATCATTCCTAAATAATCCTAGCTCAGTTGTTCAGGTCTTATTTTGGTGATTTAGACATGTATTCTATGACAGAATGGTATTCAAGATGCAGCTAAACCTTGTGAAATGTTTTTTGTATTTTTTTTTCAAGTTAGTGTTAGCATTAGGTTTACATACTAAAAGGTAAAATCTCAGGAGATTTATTTTCTGTCATCATGAGATAAAATCTTGGGCAACTTTAGCTTACCTGGATGGGAAGGAAGACACTTCCACTCTACCTCAGGACCATGTTAAAAAAAAAGAAGTCTGTTTTTGCAAATTCTAACTGCAGCTTGTTCCTCTTAAACAAGGCTTTTCCCCTATATATTGCTTTCCCCCTCCCTTTTATTTTCTTATCCTTCCCTCTAGAAATAGTAATTCCTCCTGAGGGTTGTTGCCACAGTAATTTTGAAGTCACTTCATTCAAGGTAGCTTTTGCCCCTGCCAAAACCTTCTGACAAAAATTGCTCTCCTAATTTGTGTGCCTTCTGAGGCCCGTACACATATTGTCAGTATGTATCTGCCATCTTCTAAGGACTTTTTGTAGCATGTTCCACAGCCTTGCCAAATGGTCAAATCTGTCCTTGTACTGAAAAAAATAAACAAGGAAACAAAGCAAACCAACAACAACAAAATCGCTCCTTTGATCTAAACCCAAATGTTGGAGAGACAGAAATAATTCTGCTGTGCCTGAGGTATTCCCATCTCAGTTGCCTTCAATCCTCCTCATGCAGTGAATGTTGCATGGAATAGTGCCTGGGGAACATCACCATGCAAAGCATGAGAAGTGGAGGCCAAGCAGATGCTCCAGTGCTGCCAAATGCTCCTCAGTTTCTTGGCTGATTTTAAGAAATGGGCACTGGTGCTCATTCGTCACCCTTTGGCAGTTGCATTACATGCGTGTTGTAAACTGGTTGAGGACCCTGCTGGAATCTGTGTGGTGTCCATCACTGGGAGCCAAATAGGACAGGAGTGGGTAGGAAGCCAGGCTTGGTGACTGGGGTTCATGCTGTCAGCCCCACAGGGAGTCAGTGCATCAAATGGATGCTGGTGTGGGGTCAGAGGCTTCCCTTGCCCTCACTGTGTCCATCTGTGACTGTTCTCATTTGGCATTGGTTTTATTCCCAGAGGAAAAGTGCTGCTTGCTAGAAAGGCTCTTCAGAACTATGACAGGCAAAACCCACTCAGTTCTGTTCATATCAGGCTGTAAAAAGGTTTTGGCCACAGCAGTCTGAAGTATCTCAGATTTCTGAAAATGAATGTGTTTATTTGGCATTACAGACCCCCTTCATCCAGCAAATACTCATACTGAGGGTTTGCAGAAGCCAACACCTTGGCCCTAATGAACTGGATCCAGTCCATAGTCTTCACGAACTTGGCCTTATTAAATGTTTATATGCATCTGTTAAAATTCCCCATACTAATTCCTCATGCTATCCAGCCTCTAAGTATTTCAGACAGATGAAGTAATAAATGAAGCTGAGGAACCAGTACTGACTAACGAGATAAGAATTAGATTGCCTGTGCTTGTGATGAGTGAATTACAATCCACAGGGTGGTGTGGCTGATTTGATGGTGAAAAATGAAATTGCTGCTAAGTGAAGAAAAATGTTTTTTAAAACAAATTTGTAATCAGTGCCCAAACAGCTTTCATATGTAAAGGCTTTCTCTTACTATCATGCTGCAGAACAAGACCTATGTAAGTACCAGTATTTGGCCAGAATGAGTTTAGAGAACAACTTGCTCAATAGAGCAGAATATAAGTTCAATGCACTTTCACATGATAGTTTTTCTTTTCCATTACCTTCCAGTGTTAACCTGAAACTGAATCCCACAGTTGCCTTGGTGGGTCTAACACCGAAATGTGCATTGTGAACATTCATCCAAATTTGATTAATGAAGTATGTTGCTCTCTAGTCCTTTAAAATTTAAGTGGTACTCTATTGCATTTAAGATGTATCGGTGTTACATAAGCCTTAGAGCTGCATGTGTTTTCTTCACTTGAGTGTATTCATACAAGAATTTGTATTCTTTTGTTGCCAAGGTTTGGAAAGTTTCTGAAGACTGAGATTAAATGCTGAAGTTGAATTTTTTTCAGCTTTACAGAAAGAGGAGATTTCTCTTCATTTGAGGGGGGGGAAAAAGTGGATTTAGTGGCCACAAACAGAGAGTATTTTGGTTTTGCTTTTTTTTCCCCGTGTGAGAGGAGAGGACTGGGAGGGAGGAAGTACTCAACACAAGGATGGAGGTGAGGCAGAAATAAAACTGGTTTCTGGAGGAAGACTTGTTAAATCCTGAGCAAAGTGGCTGTATAGTTTTGTGGTGTCTTGCTTACACTTGCATGAGTCTGGGTGTGAAAGCAGTGGCCAAAGTGCTCTGCACTGAAATGACAGCTCCAGTACAGGCCTTAGTGCAAGCTTCTCCGTGGTGCAGTCCATGTGCAGAGTGAGGTCCAGAGACCAGCACAGGGCACCATGGCATTTTCTGTCTCTCTCTATGCCTTTTAAAAATTTCTTTTTGTAGCAAGCACTCAGAAACTTATTGCAAGATAAATGAACTGTGATGGCAAAGGGAAGCAGAATGCTTTCCAGGATTTAAGAGGTATAGTTATTTCAGATTTAAGCGGTACTTTCTGAAAGTAGAAAAGTGTGTGTTCTGAAAGGTTGTTGACTAAAACACCTCATGTGTGTTGCTGCTATATTGCTTAAAGTTCAGCTAGAAGTTTTTGTTTAGTTTGCAGAGGATACCAGCAGTGTTTTCATGTGGAGCTCTGCAGAGGCACAAAGTTTGCAGTGTACCGCCTAGAGTGATAGGGCAACAGAGGTTATTTGAAGGATGGGAACAACCAGATAGATCAATTAAAAACGTTTGCTAACTCTATAATATTGAGTGACAGGATGGAAAAATCCCATTGGCCCTCATTTAGAAAGCAGCATTTAGAAAGTCCGCTCGCTGTCTGGTTGTCGTAAAGCCCATGCCCTTGGAAATGCAGCCTTCGGTGTCCTCAGGGTTTTCTGTGTGATTTGTAACTGCTGCTCTCCTGACTGTAGTGCATGTCCTTCTAACATTTTGCCAAGTTGCAAAATTCTTTGCTACCCGTGATTTGCAAAGGAACCTGAGTTCTGAAATTGTGCTGATGTAGTGGTTTTTCTCAGAATTTACTGCAAGAGCACAGCAGGCCAAGCAGGACAGCATCCAGGTTACCTTGTGCTGCTTCCAAAAGCAATGCTGTCAGAAAAGCTGAGGGAAGCAAGCTCTGTGGACTGGAAAAGGATGGTGGGAATGTGTAAAATTTGGTTGAATGCAAAAAATAAGAATATATCACAAAAATGATTGCTTGTTTTACTTTTAGCATGAACAGTGGTACAAGCTGTTTGTGCTCAAAGTGCCAGCAGAATAGACAGCCACCCTTAGGCTGAATGATTTCTTTCTGGCTCCTTTGGCCCCCTAACCAAAACTGAGGGTAGATACTTTTTCTACCTACATTCTTAGCTCCTTTTTTTCAAGTCTGCTCCCCCATCCCACTTACCTGATAGCTACTTGCTTGCATTTAAGTAGATGATGCTGCATCTCATCTTTTTGGCTGAACTGCTGATGGACTCTCTGGCTGGTGCATAGATGCTGATTTAGGGAAATTAAGTGTTTCTCACTGTTTTAACAGAAGCAGCTTTAATCATCTTGCTAGCTTTCATTCAGAAATCTGTGACTCAATCAACATGGATTTTGCTGTCAGAAAAATCAAGTCTGGCTGACCATGGCAAAGCAGAAGTCTGATTCTGCCAGACCTCATAGGGAGACCAGAAAAGAGGACTGTGAGCACTGTTTGCCTCAGTGAATTGCCAGATCTTTAGAGGGATGAAAAGGGATGGACTGAATTCATTAAACTGGTGCTGAATTAATTCTATCTCCCTTCCCTAATATTTTAAAAAATACCATTTAAAATTATCCTGTTAATTAAAAAAAGGTGGAAGTATTATCGTGTGCAGTTAAAAACACAGGACCTGTAACAAACTGTTCTCTGGAATATCAAGGCACTGAAAACATAAAAGTGAAACCAGGACTGTTAGTTGAGAATTATTTGAAATTTCACAATAGCATGATTTTGTTTCTACATATTCATTTAATCTTTTCATCTCCTTGAATGTTTGAGGGTTATTTTATTTAATTGTAAACTTCAGAAATTTGGAAGAAACAAGCTAACAAAGACAGGACTAAACCATAAAAAATCCCAAACCACTGATGGTAATACACATTGTGTGACAGAGGTTCACTGATAAACCAGAATAAAAGACTAAGAACACAAACAGATTGTTACTGCAAAGAATAATATGCAACATATGTCTGTGGTTAACAACATGGCTTAGATGCCATGGAAGGTTGTGGTACATGTTTACTGTAAAAAAGGCAGTCATTGCTAGTATGAACATGAAATTTCTGACCGTATCAGAAACTTTCTCAGTGCTGACCTTTGAATCCCAAGAATACTTGGGAGAATTTGCTTTTAGATCTGGTCTAAAATGGATGAGGATGATCTTTCAGTTTCCACAAAACATCCTTATCTCCAAATTAGAGACACATGGATTTGAAGGGTGGACTGTTTGGTACATAACGAAATGGCTGGATGGACACAGCCAGACAGTTGTGAAAAATGGATCTACATCCAGGTTGAGGCTGGTAAGGGGTGTTGCCCCTAAGGGCTCTGTCTTGGGATAGTTGCTCTTCAATACCTTCATCAACGACACAGACAGTGATATCAAATGCACCCTCAGCAAATTTGCAGATAACAAGAACCTGAGTGGTGCAGATGACACAACACAAGGACAGGATGCCATCCAGGGGGACCTGCATAAACTTGAGAAGTTGGCCCACAGGAACTTCATGAGGTTCAAAAAGTCCAATGCCAGGTGTTGCACTGGGGTTGGGGCAATCCCAGACAAGAGCACAGCCTGGGAGAAGAACTCATTGAGACCAGTTCTGTAGAAAAGGACTTTGAGTTCTTGTGGGTGAAGAGTGGGACATGACCTGACAATGTGCACTTGCTGCCCGGAAGGCCAACTGTGTTCCACTTCATAAGAAGTGTGAGCAGCAGGTTGAGGGAGATGATTCAGCCCCTCTGCTCTCGTGAGACCTCAACAGGAGTGCTGCATCCAGCCCGGGGGCCACAGCACAGGAACAATATGGCCCTGTTGGAACAGGTGCAGAGATGGGCTGCAAAGATGATCAGAGGGCTGAAGCACTTCTCCTATGAAGAGAGAGCGAGGGGGTTGGCATTGTTCAGCCTGGAGAAGAGAAAGCCTCTGGGGTTACCTCATAGCCACCTTCCAGTACCTGAAGGGTGCTTTTAAAAAGAGAGAACAACTTTTTACACAGGCAGATACTGATAGAACAGAAAGGAAATTGTTTTAATTATAAAATCAGAGATTTAGATTAGATACTAGGAAGAAATTCCTTACTGTGATGGTGGTGAGGCACTGGAACAGGTTGCCAAGTTGTGGATGCCCTATCCCTGGAGGACATTGTCGAAGGCCAGATTGGATGGAGTCCTGAGCAATCTGGTATAGCAGAAAGTGTCCCTGCCCATGGCAAAGGGGTTGGAACTGGACAATCTGTAAGGTCCCTTCCAAAGCATTGTAATATTCTATTATCCCATTTCTGATGTAGCTGGAAATGTTCTAACATGATGAGCTGTCTCATGAAATTCTGAGATTGTTCCATGATTTGACCTCTGAAATGTGGTCGTCCTTTGTTAGCTTTGACTGCTTATTTTTCAGGCAAAAGATGAAGGCAAATTCAAGAGACATGGAGGACTTTGTATGTGTGTTCATGGGCATGAAAAACCATCTGTATCTTCATTCTTGAGCATTTCCTTCTCCTACTACAGAGATAATGGAAGCTGCATCTGTTTATTTTAGGCTATATTCTCCAGTCATTCCTTGGAAATATGAAATTATTTTAATCACTGTAAGGCTTTGAGACTTTTTTTAAGCAGCTGCTGAACAGATGGTAGAATATTAAACAATATATTTCAGCATACAGATGTCTTCTGTGGAGTTTGTTGTTCAACACTTTTGAAGTACTTTTGCTTAAAGGATATTCATATTGACTTCCAATCTGACAACTTTCTTCAGGCTAGGGCTTATTAAATGATTCACTAATTGTTTTCTTGTAAGTCTTCTGTTAAGGTGACTTAGCTTGTGGTTTTTAAGATAAAATATACTGGATTTAATGCTTTAGATGTAGTAAGTGGGAAGCTTCAAAAACCTAATATCAGATCAGGAGTTTGGATTTCATCCTAGAAAAAAAAAAATCACTCTTACTATTCAACTCGTTGAAAGGTACAGTCCTACATTCAGGAAAAGGGATGCCTCATTGTGTCCTGCTAACATAGGGCAGGCACACAAGCTTGAAGACATGGGTTTGGATGTTTTGTGAGCAGCTGTGTCGCTGTTGCATATGACAGCATTCTGACAGCATTCTTACTGTGTAGCAAGTTTCGTAAATGAGTTGGAAAACTTCAAAGCTATTACATCTCCAGTAGAATAACATCTGCATTTAACCATGCCTCTCTGCGTAAGCCCAGTCCTGGATGATGATGTCTGTCCATGGCTCAGAAAAGCTGGGTTTTGGGATCTGCATTAGTGTCTGAACTGCATCTGGTTCCAAATAGTTTGATGTTTTTGCTGGAGAATGGAGAAATCGTGGTGGAAACCACAGAGCCAGTTGGGATACAAGAAGTAGGATGTGTCAAGTTTTGGAATTTAGTTTCCTCTGAGTCAGTCTTTTGAGCTTAATAAGCATTCATGCTTCTTTCTGTGGGATAGCTTTCTAATCCTTCCTTCTGTACTCTTTGTTGACCGCAGGAAAATATTGCCTGGAAATAAAGGGATTTTATTATTAGCTAATTGCAGAGTTAGGATATAGCTTAGGATGCAGTAAGTGGTCACGTTGATGCTGTTTTCATAAGTGATAGGTTATTTTTTCATTATTAATTTATTTATCTAAGAATGATGCTAAGTAGTCTGAGGTTTTTTTATTGCTAAACTGTGGTGTTACTTTCACAAATGTATTGAATTTAGAGATTTGCACTTATCTGAGCATAAGATGTATAAATTCATAAAGACAAGTACAGAACATTGTTATGTTAGATGGATAATTTAATCATTTAGAAACCCCCACATTATCTATGTTCCTCAGAAGGGACTGTTCAAATGTTTTTCTACAAATGGCAGTCCAGGAACTGGAGAGACCTAAAATGGCAAATTGAAAGATTTTAAAAGTCTAACATTTCAGAAAAAAACCTGAAATCAAGGACAATTTTAATTTCAAAACCAATTTTCATCTTCTGGTAATTTGACATCGGCAGAATTGAAGAGCTTTCAGAAGGGATGGCAGCCCTTTTTGACTCAGAAATTGCTCTCACTGAACTGCTCTGGTTTTGGCTTTGTGATAAATTTGCTGATCATCAGAATCTGTCACAGGACAGCTGCCACACCACTCCTTTGGTTTGATTTGTAATAATATATTACATTAGGAAAAAGAGAAGGTAAAAATCATTTCAAGGCCTTTCAAAGACATAATTGCAGGAAGGAAGGTGCAATTTTGCATCTTAAATGCAGATGAAGAAGAAAAGCTAATATGGGTTAAGACTTCCTAGAAGAGAGAACACTTGAGAAGTTGCAGAAGGCCTGGCTAAGTCTGATCTGATGTATGGGCAGTAAGATTAGATTTATAGACCACAAGGCAACGGTAATAGATGTTCTTATTTAAGTTGCAACTTGAGATTTTTCTGCTTATTTTCTTTAGGGTGCTGGCAAAATAACTACTTTACACAAATACTTGGCTCAAATTGTTTTACTTGTTCTCCTGTGGGTCTCGGAGTGGATACTTGAATTGAGCAAACTATTTGGCCCTTGAAGCTATTGTATGACAGACTGCTAACATATCTGCTAATCTGAAATACAGTAAGCATATAACTGAAGTGTTTATTGCCATTACAAATATGGTCTTGAATCTTTTTTTGGAAAGAATAACCCTTGAGTGATTGCAATCTTTGTTTCTTTAAGGTTTTTGCTTTCCTTTTCTCTTCCATTCCCTCAACCCTCAAGATGCTTTACAGTAAAGTAAGGCTATACATGAATTCTTCCTTTGATAGTGACTTGCCAGTGGTTTATCTTCACAGAATTGCATAGACACAGCAAAAAAATAATTCAACTCCTATCAAGAAGGTTTGCAAGAAAACTTTTGGTCCTGGGTTGCTGTTGAGGAGAGGGCAGAATGTCCTGTGCAGGACCAGGAGTTGGACTGCTGGGTCCCTTCCAACTCAGCAGATTCTATGATTCTGTGATTCTATGATCTTCTGTGTGATGTGTGTCCTGGGTGAGAGCCTGGCTGCTCTGAGGCCATGGTCCCATTGCTGCATACAGCCTTTTGGGAATTTATCTGATGCAGCGTGTGTAATAGTGTTGGTAATTAAGAGAGCAGTACCCTTCAAGTTCCTAAGACAACTGTTTTCTTGGCTTGTTGGCGCATTGTTTTTATGTTGAGCTTTTTTAAAGGATGGATCCTTCAGCTCTTCATTAATGGACCGTGGCTGGTCAACTGCAGAGCCCTGCAGGTCTGTGTAATTGCTTCAACAAGCTGTGCTTTGGCTCAATAATTCCTGTCCCGTATTTCTTGGTGGTTGAAACAGAATTGCCCAACAAGCATCTTTTACAACACAAGAGGCTAGTTTGTGTGCCAGGTTTTTGCAGTAAGTGTACATTTATACAAATCTGTGGTGTGCTTTTAGTAAGCCTTGTAAAGTCAAACTTTCAGAATTTCTCATTACTCTGCTTATGTCTCACCCCCCACTCACTGCTTTGTCTGTCGATCTTGCGTCAGCCAGTTCTTAGCTGGAGTTCCCTTAGTCTGAATTTTTATGAATTTTTATACATTTTAAGTCTTTTTTTTTTCTGGTTCACAAAGTCTGCCTTATATCCTCTTTCACATGAGAACAACAGTGGTCTATTACATTAATTTTTACATTTTAAGGGAATTATATTAACTCTTGCACTTTGCCCTGGGCCTCAGTCCAAGCTTGAGAAATGAAGCCTTGTACCCAAGTATCACTACTTGCTTCTGTTTTTATCCATGTATTCACAGTCTAGATTTTAGACTGGAAGTATTCACAGTAACTGCATTTCTGGTGCTTAGTCCTCAGCTACCATTGTCTTAATTTTTGCAGGAACACAATCATCAGTGTGTCTGGAAGGAAATAACACAGCATTTACACTGAGAAGTTCAAGTGACAATCACCAAATGGTTGCAAGGGATCACTACAGGTCATCTGGTCTCACCCTTTGCTTAAGTAGGGACATCTAGTGCCTGTTTTCCAGGACTGTGTCCAAATGGCTTTGAGCATCTCCAGGGGTGGGGACTCTACCACCTCACTGGTCACTCTATGCCAGCACACTGTCACCCTCAGAGGTCCGTGATGTTCAGATGGAGCCTCCTGTGTTTCCATTTGTG
The DNA here is from genome assembly GCA_013396695.1 of Sakesphorus luctuosus. Classification (NCBI taxonomy): domain Eukaryota; kingdom Metazoa; phylum Chordata; class Aves; order Passeriformes; family Thamnophilidae; genus Sakesphorus; species Sakesphorus luctuosus. The sequence goes on from VWZD01013281.1 coordinate 147,460, forward strand.
GCCATTGCCTCTTATCCTGTCACTGAAAATAGCCTGGCTAATGGAGACTAATCTTCATGTATTCCCTTTTTCTCTTGAATTGGCTTCCATTATTGCTTCAAACACTATGCAGGTTAGCAACTTCTTCCTGGTATGGCTCAAAATGCTGATTCCTATCTTCACAGTCCAGGGCCATGGGGTTTTTTTGTTTTTTTTTTGCTTTCCTGTGTAGTAGCAGTGCTGAAGCCACCCTTAAACATGACAAGCATTCAGAGGTAAATCTGGAAAATGCTAAATCAACATAGCTATACTCCATAACTTGATCAACCAATCCATGGGTGTGTAATACAAGGTGTGGCATACAGGGAGCTTCATGCCCTGCATCTCCTTTTGGTGGCTGAAATGGGTTCCAGGAGCTACAATTGCCCAGCTTGGCTGAGACACTTCTCAAGTGCCTGCCAAATTACCATCATGAGCTGTGCTGCTGTAAGTCAGCTTAGTCTTGATTAAAACTTCATGTAACTTTCATCCCAGGCATTTAATCAGATGTTGAAATATAAAAGAAACATTGAAGTTATGTTTTTGTCCCACAGATAAGGGTTGTGTGTCTGTAACTTGTCTCAAAGCAAATACAAAAACACTGTGCAAAAGGGAAAGGAGATTTTTGCCATGTTTTGTCCATCACAGAAGAGTACTATTATTAAATAACATTATTTCTGTAAACATGATGCAATAATGGAGAAAAGAGGTGAGGAAATGAACTCCTTGTTCTTATTTAGTATAAGTTTGTATTGGATACTGTAGAAAAAATACACAGTGGTTGACAGCGTACCAAAATAAGACTTTCCAACTCTGCTTAATTTTCTTTGCAAGTGAAAATTTCCCAGCCTATAATGTAAAGACCTCAGCTGGGAACAAGAGATGTCACCCTTTCTGTTCTGTTGGCAAGTCAGTGTGTCTTCCAACAGTACAAAGAAAAATCAGATTTGTAAACTGAGCAGCATTCTGTGGATAAGCTCAGTTCTTCATGCTTTTCTGTAAGTATTGTTTTTTCCTCAAAGATTCAAGTGCCAGAAAATTAGTTTAACAATAGCTGAAATTCAATTAGAAAATACACAGACATGTTCTTCACCTCTTTTCTTCCTTTTATAGTCTTTTTCCAGAGCATCTGTGCTCATCTCACTTGACATGGAAGTAAAAAGTTTATTGGGTTGTTTGTTTTTTTAGGTTTTTTTAATATTAGCTGCTAGTCAGTGGGCTGAGTCTTTCAAAGTACTATTGGAAACCAGTGTTTTGTGAGATCCATAGGCAGAAGAGACAGATATGGCCCATACTCTGATTTTTTGTTGTTGCTAATGTTTGTTTTGTCAAATGCTGGTTTTCACATGGCTTAGCTTTTTTTCTTACTCTCAACCTCATGAACTTCAGGATCTTGTATTTACATGTATTGCAGTCCTATCTGATTTTTTTCAGAGCAAGAGTTCTGTACAAGTGTGTGTTGTTAGAAAATCATTTGCTAACTGGAATCAGCTACATGTGCAATCTACTCAGGTTGGTATCTGCTGTGGGAATGGAGCAGCTCAATTCTCTACATCAAGCTAATGTCTGAGAAGTCCTGTCTCTCAGCTGAGGGACTGCTGCTCAGACACACCAGTGTATGAGTGTGTGTGTGAAGTGAAAAAGATGAGATGTACCAACCCCTTTTAAGGATTGTCATTCATATCTTGATATTGGAAGGATATATTTTCTTGAATTTCGAGGTGCAGGAATTTCCGGCACATTCCTTAGTTTTTCAGTGTTTGTTTAAAAACTACTTTGACTTAATTCTCCAGAGACAAAAGGGGAAAAGAGAATACCTATAAATCTTGTTATTCAAGAATACTTATATTATTACTCAGAAATATAAGGGTATATGTTCATATCTTTTTAGTGAAACTGGATCGTAAGTGCAAGACATAACTGAAACTGTTTATGATTGTTTTTAGTTAAAATTAATAACACCCACCTAAATTAGGACGTTGTGTACTATATTTTGAGAGGCTTTTTGTATGTCGTTTCCACTTTTCATATAATGGTAACCTGTATTAACTACATTTGTTTTCTGCATGGTATTTTCTTTTTGCAACCCTGATGGCCAAGGGTCTTTCTGTCTCAACCCTCAGTCTCCTGTGTAGACCTGTATAGCTTCTGGGCAGGTACCATGTCTCCTTCCTTACTGATCTGGCATAAAGAACTTTGTTGGTTGTTTTATCTCCATCCGTGCTGCATAATCATGTGTGGTATATAATGCAAACATGTTTCAGAAACTCCTTGAAAAACTTAGTATTGTTTTTTTTCAACTGTCTAGTGGCACTGAAGAAGCACTTTCTAAACCAGGAATGCACAAGAGCATGAGTCTGGAAAGTGTACAGTCAAATTACAGGGCTTAATAACATCTCTGGAGGGCAGCATGATTGTACTGGAGGTCTCATATCCAACAGGAGAGAGCGTGGAAACTTTTCCCAGGGGCCGGCTCCAGAGGCAAGTGGGCCTACTTTGAGTAAAGGAGATGTCGAATATAAATGCATTTCTCATGCCTCTGACAACTCAGTAAAAGCATCAATGAATTTGTGATAGATTCCTGTCTGAAAGCAGTAAAGTTAAATGATGCAAGAGTCTCCATTTCCCATTCCAGATATGCCCAAAGCTGGGATGCACAAGCTGGACGTGGGCAGTGATGCAAGGGTAGATGTGTGACTCAGCAGGACCAGCATTGCCCTGAGAGGAGGAGTGGGTAGCACTTGGAAAGAGGTGTCAGTTCCAGGAACTGACTCAGCTTCTGCTGAGTTCCTATCAGCGTGCTCTGCCATTAGCTTGGAAAAGAAAAATGTCGACTTTCATGCCACCACTTAAGCATTTACGATCCGTATCCTGGGTCACTTGTTCACGATTTGACCCTGACTGTTAAGTAACTTCTCTGCTTTTGAAAGTTATCCTGAAGCCTTCAACCAGTTTTTATTATACCATTGGGCTTTGGTAAGTCCTGGAAATTGCAGGTCAACTGTCAGTTTTGCATTTATTACGTAAGAGAAACAAGTAGGAGTTTGATAAGTATATGGCTAAGATGTTTATACCTGTTTGAGCTTTTTACTCATTTGTTGACAAAATCTGGTCAATGCATAGGAAATTTATAAATGAAGATCTGTTTAAAAATTGGAGTAGCTTGTAATATTCCTGGACTTGTTGGCTCAGGGAATGAGAAATGCTTGTCCCCAGAATATCAAATGCTGATCATTAGAAGGAACCAGGAATCCCCCGGTCATCCTGGCAGTTGGATTCAGTGGCCAAGAGGTGACTGCTGACCCATGGGTGTAGGCAACTTCCTTGACCTGAATTCTAAGACCACCGACCAGGTCGTTACTTCTCTTCCGCTGTGGTAGTTATTTGGTTGGTAAGTGGCTGATCTGTAAAATAGCCTGTTCCCCTTGGTCCCTGCTTGTCTGTGCTGGAGTTGGCATAGATAGCTCTTTACCCTGTGGCATTCTGGATAACACAACTCCTTGTTCTTTTCTATTAAGTTTAGTTCAATGTATTGTTAATCTCGGAGCTGAAAAAGGTGTGGGAAAGTGGAGTTGAAAATATTTGTATTTTTCTAAATCTCACCCCCCCCCCTTCCGTCAGCCCATGCCTTGTCTGTCTTCTTGTTTCACATTTTCATAGCCCTGGAGAAAGCACTGCCAGTTTGAAGTGTTTTCCTGGGCTCTGCAAAACCTTTCATAATTTACAGCTTTGAGTTAAAGGTTCTCAGTGTATTCCTGTACTTTACTAAATGAGACTATCTGATTTTTATTTCCATACCTGGAGAACACAAGAATAAGATCAATATAAACATCTTGAGATACCCAGCCACTTTACTGGTACATGTACTTCTGTGACTTTTTCAGGCTGATGCTTGTCCCTTTTCAGATGTTATGTTTTAATGGTGGCTAGAAGACAGGTTTCTCTGAACAGAGAGCCAATTGTAGCAGCAGCTTTCCCCAGGCCCTCTTCTAGGGAAGGCTGCTGGAATGTTCATAGGCTTTGTGCTGCTGTGGGCAGTGGAAAAGACAAAAGGTTGTGTGTAACTGAGGGCTGAAAGAAACAGATCAGGAATAAGGGGAAGATTGATTACCTTGTAGTAAGATTTTGTGGTTGGGTAGTTTCTCACTATTTTCCTGTCAGTCTCTTGCATCTGAGTGAGGTTTCAGACCATATTTCAAACCTAAGGCCACTTACAGATACACGGTGATTTTTAGAGAAGACTATAGCTTAAAATTGGGTCTGGTGCTACAGATAAGGTGAGGAGAACAAATGTTATGCTTTAGCTCTGCTATGGAATTTCTCTGAAGAATACAGAATAAGCCAAGATTAATGAAGCAACACCAAAATGTTTGGTGCAATTTCATATTGAGTCTTCAGGCTGCAAGTTTAGATCAAATTATTACAAAAAAAAAAAAAAGTAAGTTAAATTGCATCTAGGATATTTGCCCAGAAAGATAGTGTTACACCCATAATATATTTGGCCTGTTTGGACAGAACAGTACGTATAGAAAAGCCTGTACTGTGATCAGAAGTAACTATGAGATATAGAAAGCACTGCCAACTGCTAAGCTATTTGTGGTACCATGTTATGGCTATAGCAGAGGAGAGCAGGGCTGTGGTAAGGCTCTCAACAGTCCTAAAAATATGTCATTAGGGGTATGTGCTGAATGCTGACCAGCACGAGCAGAACTTCAGGCGTGAAGGCTGCACGCAGCCTTGCTCACATACACACACAGTTACTCAGATGTCAGCAGAAATGCAAGGGCAGATGTACTGTATGTCTCAGCATTGCTGGCAAGAGCAGAATCACCTGAAATTTCTGTGTGACATTCCCAGCTCGCGAAGGAGGTGCAGTTTAGCTCCCTGGCTGCAGGATGCCCATGCTGCAGTGGGGTCTCTGGTTTTTGAGGGAAGTGTTATGGCAGAGAGGAAGTTTAAACATTTGTTAAAACTTGGGTTTGTGAACCTACACCTTTCAACCTGAATTACTGCTCTAATTGCTGAGGTTTCTGAAAACATTTTTCAAAATAGCTTCTGAATTCTCTGGAGTAACTGTGTGTTTATGCATCATTGCTGTAGAAGCTGAAAGGACTCAGGACAAGGTGGGAGAAGTTGAAATAATTCAAATGTACTGTACAGAGCATTCAACTACAGGAAAATCCATAGGCTTCTGCAGTTACATGACTTTATGCAGGATTGGAAAATGTATTTTCAGCTTCAACTGTTGAGTGTGCACAAGCAGAGTTAGGAAGGTTGTAATCCCAAATTGTGTTGCATTTATGGCAGTAATATGGCAATAATTACAACTCTTAAGTTAAGAACTGGAATAAAATTGTTGTCATGGCAAACCGTTGCAGATTAATCTTCTTTACCCACTTACCAGAATATTTTATATATATATCTAAATTAGAAAAAATGTCCTTTGAAGGATTTCAGGTTCTCAGGAAACATGAGAATTTCATAGACAAATTTTCATCAATGGAATTGGAATAATGGCTGGATCTGAAATTGGTACATAACAGGTATATATCAGTTTGTTTTTGTTAAGAGCTCGTTATGGTTAAGTTCTCATGTGAGATGTTTCCTTTGACATTAATTTTTAACTTCTTTATTTGAAAAAAAATGTCAAAAATGTAACAGGTCTCCAGGGTTCTAAACTAAAATGAGTTTTTTTGACTGTTAACATGGATCCAAACCTGCCTGCCCAGATAGTTTCTCAGATGAAGCAGAAGTTTTCTTCATAGATTACTCTCAATTAAATTACATCCCTCCTTAAGGAAAAGGGGAGGTATCAGCTGCAGGATATGACTGCTGGTTGTGTATAAAAATCCAACTGCAGATAGTCACGTGTTTCTTCTTTTGTTTGTCCAAACTGCAATCTCATTGTGAGACACTTGATCTCCTCTTATCTTGCCCTGAGGAGACCTTCTGAAAGTGGGCGTTTTAAATGTGTGACATTTTAAACAATACCTAAATAGCAGCATTCTGTTTCAGTGCTTAATTATGGCTGAATGTACCCTTTCACCAAAGGTGTTGCTGCAGCATTTGTGGTTACTCTTCATCAGATGGTGCTCGGGTTCCAATGTGATGTGATAACATTCACTGTTTCATGCTCTGCAGGAGCGTTAGGTTATTTTTGCTGCACTGGCAGCTGTTTCATGGGGCTAAATCTGAGTGACCAGAGGCTTATTTTCTGTAATGAATTGCACAATTGGCATTTCGGGTTTAGGTGTGAAATATCCATCTCTTCTGACTGGAGACCACAGGGTCTGTAAGCAGAACAGGTGGACATGAGCTTTTTGTTTTGGTTACAGCCCATGTCACCCCCCACTTGGAAGTCATGCCCCCCATCCCTTCATGCCAGGATATATTCCCTGTGGCAAAGCAACCCTTGGCTTAAGGTCTGTTGCTCTCATTAAAGCAGGCACTTGAATGATGAGAGGGACATCAGGAAGTAAGCCTGGGCTGTGGTAGAGAGAACTATAGAATTAGTGTAATTACATGGTTTATCTGAGGGATACCTTAGCAGAACATCTGTAGCAGGAAGTCACAAAGTGTGGTGCATGTAATAAGCAGGGAGTATAGATTACTTCATTTCTGTAAAGCTATTTTGAGATCCAAAAAGCTGTATGCTTAACAGAGTAATTGGCAACACAGTGATGAAATAACTACCAAGGTTCAGGCAGAACTCTAATACTCTTAGAGGACATAGACAAGGAAACTTTAAAGCAAAAAAAAAAAGGCGTTTTAAGCAAATCAAATAGGGAGTCCAGTAAAGCAACCAGATATTCAAGGCGTTCATATTTGGAGCAAATAGGAAGCTATTCATTGCTTTTTAGTGAAAGTAGGATTACGTCACTTGTTCTGCCTTTTGGTCACACATTGCATGCTTTCAGAAGGCTTGCATGGAGCACTTCAAATGTGAATGGATTAAACTTTGCAATGTTGGGGCTACTCACTTGACATAGCAATGTGAGCAAGTCCCTGAGGTCCCTACCTTTTATATATAGCACTGAGAGGCACTTCCATTTTAAATTCATGTAGTGAGAAAAGCAGGGACATTAAATGAAAACCATTTATCTGTAAAGCACCTTTGTCTTTTAGTATTTATTCAAATGCTTTCAAAGTCTGTAAAAAAGGAAAATTTCAACCTTTAATGATTTTTTAGTCTTTTTTCCTTCGTGATTTTTTTTCCCACCCATAATTTGATCACTTCCTACATTTATTCTCTCGTTTCCAAAGATTTATTCCGGATTGCTTTCTGGTCAGCTCTCTTTTTTTCAGCTCAAATGTAGGTATTTTTATATCTCCTGTTTAAATTTGAGCTCCCTTTTAACCACTCTGTAGAGTCTTAACCTTTGCTTCTGAGTAGCCAGACAGAGCTATTTCAGTGTAGGAACCCAAGCAACTTTAACAGCTGCAGATTCTTGGGTGTAATGGATGTCTTTGGTTAGAAAAAGCAGCCATTCAGTGATATGTCCCTTGCATTTGAGAACCATTCAGTGGAAGAAAGAGGATCTGATAGTTTTCTTTAGGACAGTGGAGACTTCACAACTGGATGTAGCCAACTGTGGTCCCACTAAAGAGAATGCTGGCACTGGGTGTCTTGATCTGTTCTGGATTTATTGCATACAGTGCATCACATCCAGGCTTTCAGAGCTATGCTTTGAGTGGAGGGTTGGACCAGGTGTCCTTGACTTCCCTTGCAGTCTAAATGATTTTTGATTCTGTAACTTTATACTTTTTTTGCTGAGTTAGGTGTAGAAGCATGTTTGCACCTTGATTGCTCCTAGCAGGTAATGGCAAACTGAAACCGTGGCATTTTGTAATTAAGGTAATCCAAGACTTGTCCCAGGGATGGATGATGCAGGGGTGATGATTCGAGAAGCTCTTAGTTGACACAGTTGATCTGTTGTTATGAGAGAGACTCCACTTCCTCTGTGTAACATAAATGGAGATCTGCTATGCCCTTGTTTTCCTTCACCCTCAGCAGGACCCACTGCCTTTGCATCTGCAGTAGCACGGGAATGAGTTCAAGAGCGAAAACCTCTGTGAAGGACTGAGCTCTGCTTTCTTAGTTCTCAGGGAAGTTCACCATTTTAAAATCATCTTGTGACTTATACAAACCTAGACTTTATGTCAGAGATGTTTTAATTCCAGTATTCTTTATTTTGCATATTCATGGACTACTAACTAATGCCTGAGAGCATGCTGCACAGCAGCATGACCAGTGTTGCTCTTCATTTGGTCTGCAACAGGGTTGGATCAGGGATCAGAAATCATCTTTTGATATGCCAAGCATAGTGTTTTGTACAACTGAGTTCTACACCCCTTGTGTAAATACTGTAAATCTGGGGGCTGTGTAAGAAGCTGTTTGGGGAGCACAGCTGCAGCAGTGAAGCCTTGGTATGAGGGATGGGGGGGCAGATATTAAAGAACCTGGGAAATCTGATTTTTTTTTTGTAGTAGATGGAAAAGTTAATTGCTTTACAATTTCTCCTTTTCAGTGACTGCTCCCTGTAGACAGACAGCAGCTTATTTTAGGACTCGCTTATCCTTTTTCATGTGTTAGGCATCCTGTATTTTTATAAAGCTATAGAGCAAAACAGTGGTTATTTCTAAATGTGTTCTTCACAAATGTAAGTTTACTGCTATCAAGACTTGTAAGGTTAGTAATAAAGAAAAACTGTCTTTTGGTAAGATTGATTCCCATAACTTGTAAAAGAAGAAAAAGAAAGTAGTATTGAATTCAAGTTAAGGGAAAAAAATCATCAGAGAACAAGTGACTGAGTGGCACAGTGGATGCTCTCCAGTACAGATCTAGAAAGCTGTTACTTCATTTAAAAAGCAGTCTGCTTCAGCTGTCTCCTACAAATCGAGACTGTTGCTTTTTGTAAAACTTGGTCACAGAGTCACAGAATATGCTGAGTTGAAAGGGACCCACAAGGATCATCAAGTCCAAGCCTTAGCCCTGCACAGGACCATCCCCAAGAATCACACTCAAGAGTATTGTCCGAACACTTCTTGAACTCAGTCAAGCTTGTTGCTATGACGACTTCCCTGGGGAACCTATTCCAGTGTCCAAGCACCCTCAATCTTTCCCTGATATCCAACCTAAACCTCCCCTGACACAGCTTCCGACCATTTGCTTGGGTTCTGTCACTGGTCACCACAGAGGAGAGATCAGTGTCTGTTGTCTGTTTCCACAAAATTAAATAATGAAAATTAAGCTTTGAATTGAATGGATTTTCAAACAGACCAAGTAGAAAAATAAAAAAAAAATTGTGCATCCTGCCATCCATTCACAGCTTTCACTAATATTAAAGAAAGTTGTCTCATTTAGAGTGATTGAGCAGCATGGCCCATCCTCTATTTAAATACAGCAAACTAGCCAGTAGTGGCCATAGCAAGCTCTGGTGCTGCTTTTGTTTGCAGTCTCTTTATACTGAGCTACCTACCTCTTTCACTGGTCAAGGAAGAAGGTCCCTCAATAGTTTGAAGTTGCCTGGAGATGTTTTGAACTTATTTAGGCATGTGAATAAGTCTGAAAAGCTGACATCTGCCTATAAATATTTATTGAGAAAACCAGATAAAATCACCTTGGGTTTCTTATCATAAGGAAACTAATCAGATTGTGTTACCAGCTGGGAGATCTCTACATTGTCTCTGTGCAGGCTGGTTTCAGTCAAGTGGGGTGTCGTAGCTCATGCATCAGACATTGCTGTCTTTTCTTGTTAACCTGACGCTGAACTCAGTAGTGAGTGCAGCACAAAGTTGTCTGAGCTTGATTCTCTGAGGTAAAACTTGGAAAGCAGTAACATTATCCATACTTGTTCTTTAACAAGAAAATCACCGTCCCGCTCATTCCACACTAGGACAAATAATGAAGAGTTAGCTTCAGCAAAATACATTAATTAAACCCAAATCCCAAACTCTGAGGTCTAAAATCCCCCCAAAACCTATATACTAATAACGTTTGTATTTAGTGCATGCAATTTCCATGTGCTTCTTACATGTATATATATTCTTTTTTCTTAATGATGTCCAAAATTTTGCAAGCTGTGGGTTAGCAAGGAGGGTTTGAAAGAGTTTTAGGTTGGGGAATGAATCACTGCAGGGCTGCGAAAATGTCTGTTTTTGATGAAAGACAGGGCTTGATAAAGCAGGGTAGTTGATCAGTCATCAGTAATTTTATTACGTGTTATGGGAGAAATCTATCCAAGAGTTAATGAGACATTCCAAGGTACATGATACACTGAAGACCAGACAAAAGACTTGTGATATCCTCCTGAACATCTCTTCCTCTCTTAATGGTGTTCTGATAGTGCCCACAGGAGAGCAGTGTTCTCTTCACTGGTATTTGTAACCAGTCCAGGCTCAGAGTGGCTTATGCTCCAAGAAGATAAATGATGGGAGAAAGCTGAAAAGATTATTAAAAAATCCTTTCTCAGTCAAAACATGTTGTTCAGAATGTAACCTCCAAACCCGGACAGTATTAGTGAGCTAACTATTTTAGGCACCATAGCACAGTAGGGTTTTGGTGAGAGTGTCATTCCTTAGCTAGAAATATAATATAAGTCTTTTAAAGAATTTCTGGTCTGAGTAACAAAATGAGATACATTTTCGTCACAGAGGGACACAAGGTGAAAAGTTCAGGTCTGGATCCACTTTGGGCTTGGTCTATTTATATGGATAAATCTGATAAAATGCAGCTGTGAGCTTCAGATTCATGTTTTTCTAATGTTTAGGAGAACTCAGAGTCAGTTGGGTTTTGCACCTTCTGCCGTTTCCAAGCGTCTGCTGCTAGGGAAGGAGCGGTGCCACTGAACAACAGAGCTCAACTTCTCATGCTGGACTTGTGTGGGAATCATGCTGTTTCAAAAGTAGATTGAAATCCTAGATCATAGCCATTGGAGCTAAAGCATCTTGACAATTCCCCCAGCACCCCCCTTGCTACTCTAAAATTATTTTCAAGTCTAAAGTCTGCTGAGTAATAAAGCAAGATACCATACAGGTCTCAGGTTAATGTCTGGACAGCAAGCAAATTGCTGGCTGCACAGCTAATTGGAGTCCCAAGTGCAACAAAATTTGTGGAGTCATTTGGCTCCACTAACCAGCTGTTTGAAAACCCAGGTGTAAGCGGTGCATAGCAGCAAATCACATACCTCTTGGGCTGGAGATTGACAATTTACATAATTGTGTGTGATGTGTCAGCTTTGCCTCTGCTCCCTTTAAATTAAAACTAATCTGTTCTGAATGTAACAAATGTTTGGTGCCATCCCACATCCATTAAGAAATCTATTTATGTTTGACTTGTGCTTGTAAATCTATCATGAAACAACTTGAAGTAGCCTGCTCCAAAGGCATATCTGAATTTCTACTAAGTATGATAATACAGTTCTGCCCATTTTAAATATGAGGAAACATGCAAAAAATAGGTAAGCAAAGATTCTGGACTGATACTTAGTCTGCACACAAATGGTATTTTTGACTCTGGGGCTTCATTCGCAATTACAAGTGCTGAGGAATTTATGGGTCAAGGCATAGCCTGCTTGCAGAAGTAGGATTGTGTTGGGGTTCTCCAAGTGCATAGCAGTTCTTCACCTCCAAGATCACTTTCTTTATTATTAATTCTGGTCTGGGAGAAAGGATTTTGAAGATACTTAGGGTATAAACATAAAAGCCAGTGAGGCAGTAGGTGGTATGTAAGGAGAAACACGTGCATGCACCAGAGGCATCTCCCTTGAAAGCTGCAGCAAGGACTTACCTCAGTGGGATTGGTTTGCAGCTGGCAGAAGCTATCAGTTGGGATACTAAATAAGAAGGTCCCAGTGAGACTTAACAAGCACTTTTAGTGTGAAATTAAAACTTATCCAGAGTGTATTGGCATGCTTGAGAGTTGGCACAGCCACAGTTGCTGCCTTTCATGGAACATTGTTTTCTCATGCAAAGCACAAATTCTGCTAAAATAGAGGAAATGTTCCTGACTGTAAATGCTCTATTCTCCCATCATTCTTGCACAAGGAGTGCTGTCTAGGGAGTTGTGGTTAAGAGTACAATGACACAAAACACAACATTGAGTTTGTAGCCCCAACAGTTGCTTTGCATGACATTAAGAGAGAGGGATACTGAAGGAGATAAGCCTTTGGTGCTGGTCATCATTTTAAGGGTAGTCAGTACCAGTGAATTCAGCCTACCAAAAACATTGAGTTGCCCCTAAGAATGTCCACCATTATTCTTAAGAAAAGCTCACATCTTCTGGGGAAATCTGCAAAGAAAACGTTATCCCTATACTTTATATATAAATATCTATATATTTATTTGCAAAGCTGGCCTTTTTTTGTCCATTTGGGCTAGGGAGGGCAGGAAAAGAAGGTGGAGAGACTCCCCTGCATGTTACCTGTTACCCTATGGCATAGCTACTGCCTTTGCCAAGGAGATTTCAAGACTAAACCTAAGGATTTGCTTTCACCAGACCCATGTGGAGTAGAGCCTCCTGCAGCCCTGCCAACATGCAGGTCTCAAACATCCTAAGCTATCAGGGTGGTTGAGCAGGAACTGTCCTGCTTGTCTCTCATATTAGAGCTTGGCGGCAGATGGGCAGGAGACCCTGCAGGCTGTGCTGCAGTACAGAAAAAATGGACTGTGCTGTCTAGTTCGTTACCTAGTGTTTGATCAAAAAACCATACTTTTTTCTCTGATATTGAAACACTCTAGTTATTTGTAGGAAAGATCACGGATTTTATCTCATAATTTTATCTAATTTTATCATTCCTCATCAATGTACAACAGTAGGCCATGCTGAGCATGAAATCAACCTCGTAAAGAAAACAGTTTGTTCCCGTTATGGCAGTAAATGAACACTAAAAATGGACTTTTTGGTTACAATAGCTGAATCCCAGCATCCATCAAAGTTATATTCAGATACTAATACAAGATTTCACATTTCTGCTTGGTGAAGGAAATGGGTGTTTGACTGGAAGTCAGCACCGCAGAGCTTGTTTGATCCCTCCTGTACCTTCCCCTGCACTTCAGTTGCTGGCATCTGCATTGCAGTAATAGGTGATGGTTATAAAATAATTTTCTTGGGAGCCATCTCCTCAAGATTTTATTGTACCAATTCCAGATCCCATACAGCATCATATACCAGGTCCTCTCTGTAAATTACGTCACCAGAGAAGTTTCACGTGCTATATGCATCTTCATTGATAGTTAAAATCTGTGCCTGCATCAGCATAGGATAATCAGATTCTGCTGGGCATGAATGTCTAATATGAGTTTAATGTGGATGCCTTGGTCTCAGCTGATGAGTAATTCCATTCCATGTAATGCACTGATATTTATGCAAGTTACTAGTTTAAAGCTGTCCTTGCAATTTCGGGGAAATGCTTGGTCTGTGAATTGTACCCGTAATTTTCCAAGTGGCCTAACAATTATACTGGCACTAACAGGCCTTATTTGTACTAATGATTATGCAGCTGACAGATCAGTGCCCCAACACTGGGTTCAGCACAGATGAAAGCAAAACTGATGGTCAGGATGGAGGGGGTTGGTGTCAAACCAAGGCAGTCAGTGAAGCAGACCAATAATCCATACTGAATCAGTGGAAAACAAACAAAATTAAGTAGTTGGCAGGAAGCAATTCACAGATTGAGTTTTCTTAGCCAGAGGCAGGTAGCAATGATCTAAATTTATCAGTGAGTCATTTAAAATATGTTTGTTTCTTCTTCCAGGAGCCCTTCTCTATATTATATAAAATTGAGAAAATTGCCTAGGGTGCCAGTTGTGCAAACAGAAATGTTTGCACTGTCTCCAGAACTATGCAAAATAGAAGAAAAATTCTGCTTTCTAAAATATATCACAAAGGATGTGAAGGTTTCATCGCAGATCCTGCAATCATAAGTAGTAGGAAAACCTCATTTTTGTCTCTCAACAAGATACACAACCATCCACACACTTTTCAGTTGGGGGAATGAGGATCATGAAAGAAACCAGTGTTTTAAAGAACCATTTTTATGATCACCAGATGGGGAAGGACTTTACATTTTAGTATTAGTGCACATCTAATCCCACCACTGTCAATGGGATTTAAAATGCCTCCTAGACAATGTGATACATGTGGTAGATGTCACAGAGTGACTAATGTGATGTAATGCAGTAGCCACTGTATACAGGGAAGCCTTCCATGTGGCTGTAAACATCTGCTTTTGTTATCAGTGATTCTGGAGTCATCATAGTTGGCAAAGGGGAAAAACAAAACAAAGGTTTGCAAAAGAGACTTTGGCCTTTCATCTTTGTGGGAGCCCCTGAAGTGAAATGCCCTTTTGGGAGCACATGGATTTATAGATGCCCTTTCTCTCTAGGTATAAAGTAGATCCCTCTTCCCCCACCAAATAGTTATTCTTAGTCAAAGGGTCCCAGATTCTTCACACAAATTACTCTGTTGAAGAGCTGGTGAACAGCAAGTTTTTGTAAGTGCGTGAGAGAGAGGACAGATTTACAATACAGAGACATCCTGATTTGCTTTAAACTAATGCTTCTGCCCCTGCTAATGATTCCACTTGTTGCTGGCTGCCTGGGTCCTCTGACACAAAAATCACAGCTCACTTAGGCTGTTGAGAGTGGTGGTATGTGTGGTGTGGGTCATCAGGATTCCAGCTCCAAGGGAGAGGCCCCTAGTGTTGTCTGACATGTTGCAGCACAACCCAGAGCACCTTCTTTTCCAAGGGGGAGGTGCCAGGGTATTGACTCCAGCATCACTTGGGTGTATGCCTTCACAGTCCTCACTTCTCATCTCAAATCTGCAATACCTGTGATGCCTAAAATTCCTGCAAAAAGGCACTCAAAACAACATTAGTGGAGAAAGATAGATAATTAGCCTTTATTGGAAGCTTCCAAGGGGCACACCGAAGCATGCACATCCTTGATGAGGGATGTTACAGTTTTTATAACCTCCAGCATTACCTTATATGATATCTATAGCCAACATGGGGGTACCACTTTCTCTTGGAGCCCACTCATAAAGGTCCTCACAACTGTCCTTGGAGAGGCTCTGGGCCCTGTCTACGGTTTTGTCTTAAATCTATGTTGCAGGTGTTTCTTCAAAACAGTGTGTCCTTGGGAGAACTCAGGAATGTGAGAAAACATTTTAGTGACTTCTAACACCACTTCATACATGAGCAACCCAGGAAGACCTACATAATTCTAAAAATCTACAAATCGCACACTAAAACCTTAGGCATCACCTGTGTCCCAAAGGTTAACCAGTTTTACCTCTGAGATTGAATTGATGAAGCACCATTTTCAAGCATGGTGTGCGTACTATGGCGCTGTGGTCACCTTTCCGAAACAACAGGTGAAATTTTCATCAACTTTAATTCACAAAGTGGATCCTGCAGTGGTGCGGTGGCTCTGTCCAGCTGTGCTGTGTTGTCCCATGCAGTACCAGGAGAGAGAGATAGAAATGAGCCCATGTCATTTGCCTCCTGATAGCCTTGTAGCTGGGGCAAGGGTAGGAAGATGTTGCTGCTATGTGTGGACACATTTGCTGTCTTCAAGCTGTTGGAATTGTAAGAGGAGAGAAGTTAGGCTCTGGGAAATTACAGCTCTTGGGCCTGAAAACCAGTAAAATGTTTTTAAATGATGTTACAATCAAAATATTCACCTATCATAGACTCCATTTGCAAACTCAGGCACAGGCACAATTATGGAAAGTATTTGCCCCTGTAATCTTAATTAGTTTCTTTTCTGTTTAAAATTAGGCTTTCTGTTATTTTGATAATACGTGCTGACAAGAATTGTATGGATACAATATTTTAATGTTTGCTGCTTCTCACTGCTTAAACAGTAAAATCATCCTGAACCCTTTGCAATGGAGTATAGAGATGGAAAGAATGATCTAAATTTTAGCCACCTCATCAACATTTCAATTCACTAACACTACAGTCCTTGTTATTTTATGGATATTGTTAGTTTATAGATGCATGTGATGTCTAATTTGAATACAGACATGTAATTAAATTGACTCCCTCTTTAAGTGTTTTGCCCCATCCTTAACTCAAGAACCTATTCTCATGTTTATGATATTGCATTGACACTGTAATGCAGTCAGAAACCTCTTTAAAAAATACTTTTCATGTCAATGGTTATAACTGCAATTGGAACATTTTTCAGTATCTTTTTTAATGTTTGTTTTATTTTTTTTTTAACTGCAGCCTTCCCCTTTTCCTTTTGCTTTCCGTGAACACACGTGCATGCATGTCTTCTTCCTCATCTTCATTTCTGTTGGATGTAATTCTTTCCGGGTAAATCCTATCTCTTGTGAACTTTTTTTGATATATAGGCTCTTTGTTTTAAGACAGCTGTAGTGTCAGGCCCACCCACACTGTGCTGTCCCCATTGCTTTGAAGACAATATTTCAAACATAAAATAGCCGTCAAGTCTTTGCTTTGGTTCTGCTTGCTGGGGGTGGCATGAAAACAAAAGTTTTTGTGTTTTGGTCTTTCATCTAAGTGATCCAAACGAGTAAAAGTTTCAAGGATTTCAACCAAGGACTTGTCATGAAAGCTGCTTTTGACTAAAAAGTTTATCAAAAGAGAGGAAAGCTCAAACAGTGTGTGTGCACACCATATCTGGGCAGCTTTCTGGTAATTTTTTGTACCCCTTTTTTTTTTCTTTTTTTTTCTTTTTTTTTTTTAGGAGGGAATCAGGGTTCATTTTTGCCCTCACTTAATCTTTTCAGATTTAAACATAACTGTGTATGAATTCTGCAGGCTTGGTCTATAGAGGGAGGGAGAGCAGTTTGACTCCAGACAGAACAAACTCGTGTGGTATCAGTTTGTGCTGCTGGACCAGCTCTGTCCTACCCCACTGAGGTGGTATAGAAATGCTGCTGTGTGAAGTCATTCCCATGCCAAAGCACTTACACAAATCTGTTCATAGTCTTTTACTTTGTCCTTCAGAAAGCAATCTGGGAGAAAATAAAATCATGACCAAAGAACACACAAACATTTTTACTTAGTGGGTATTTATCATTTTTATCTAGTTTTTGGTGGGTAGTGCAATGATGTTCTGAAGGCTGTAGCCTGGGAAGTAATTTCCATCTATCTGCAAAACATATCTTACGATTTTCATAGGACAGCATCTCAAAAAGAAAAGGAAAAAGAAATATGCCTGACAGCGTATTGATTCACCATTGTTTAGTGCTAAGGAAGTAACTGTAAGAGAAAATTGAAGCCAGATACTGGGCATATAGGATTCCCAACTGATTTAACCTGCCTCCAACAGCACATGTAGCATGGCTAAAGTGCTCCAGCTTAAGGAATGGTGATTTCTTTAGGCAAATTCTGATGTAATGACAGAAAAATGATGCTTGATTTTAATTGCATAATAAAGTCTCATTTGGTTTGATAGTCTGTAGAAAAAGAGCACGTTTGGCACGTTCGGGCTCATCTATGAATCCACAGCTTAGGGAGTGATTGAGTCTGAAGTTCAGGTCCTGGGTCACTTCTCACAGGAACTTTGATTCTTTTTATTAGTATTTTTTTCATTACTGTTTTCTAGCTTCAGACAATTTTGAAGTGAGATGATTTTCTGATTGCATGTAACTAGCCAACTTGTTTATCTGGGGTATTTTACTTACCATCTGTCTGTTGTCACATCCATCCATGACGGGAAGAAGGCAGCATGCCAAAGGAGAAACAGTTGCAGTGTGTTGCTTTACATCTTTCAGGACATGTAACTTTTCAGTGAAAAAATGTTTCAGTGTCTTTCTTGGTATTCAAATGTTTGATAAATTATCAGGCATATTATTGATAGAGGAAAATAACAGTGTATTTTGATCAAAAATGTGACTAAAATCAAGGTACCAAAGAGATGTAATGACACAGTATACTTTCATTTTATGCCTGTGTTTCTATGTGTGCATATGTTTCTTGTAAATTCATTGACAATGGCTGCAATATAACACAGAGGACAAATCTGGGTAGTTTCTGGCTTTCCATAACATTTGATGTCTTGAGGGATTCTGGGAGGTGTGTTAACATCCTTGAAAGAAATGGGATGTGTGGAAGTATTTAAAAATCTGACTATCTTTGGCAGTGTAAGCACGGTAACTAATCCAGTCCTACAGCAGCTACCAGATCAGTGTGAAAACACATTTCTGGGCAAGGGAAGTGTCCTTGTACAGGTGTCACCTGTAATTACACTTCTTGTCCTTCATTAATTTCGGTTTCAATCTGCTCTGCTCTCACTGAGATGGGGCTTAGTTATGGTTTTCCTTTGTTGCATGTCTTGGCACGAGCAAGCTTTGCTAAGGGATGATGAAGGCCCTCGGAAACTCCTGAGTGATAAGTAGCTACCAAAGACAGTAGTAAACATTTTTATCAATAGCACCTCAGAAGCTATTCCCCTTCCTTCTGAATTTCTGTCTGGGTAAGTAGCAAGTAGAAGTGATTCTCAGTGGAAGAAATGTGTGTTTTGTAATTAAGATAATACAGATGAAATTCAATGTTTCAATAGTATTCTACTTTTTTACTTGTTTTTAATGTGCAAGCCACAGGAACAGAAAGGACGAAGGAGTGCTCCAGGGTTCCCTTCTGTGCTCCTCTGCTTCCTCTCCTCCATTGGCATGGGTTGCCATGCTACGTCTGCAGGAGAATATGTGGATCGCAGAAGCCAGTGATGGATTTTGGCAACAAGCCCTGTGTTACATTTCCCCTCTGTCAATGCTGGTGTTGGCACCTTGAGGAAAGGCTTATGGGGCTGGATTCACAGTGCCCACATGTGAGAGCACACTCCTGGAAACACCCATCCTGGCAGCCAGACGTCTTGCTCTGAATTGTTCCCAGTCTGATGTCTCAGGGGTACCTGGGCTTTGGCTGGTGGATGGCTTGAAACACTGTGGGAAAATAGCTTAGTCTAGAAAACGCAGGTGTCATGGCCACACAGCAAGGACAGTGCTGAGAAAGGGCTCCTGTCAAGCTGAGAGTCAATTTGGGCACCATGTAGAGAACCAAGCGGGTAACAGCGGCCCAAACAACATGGGAAGGATTATCCAGCATCCTGCCCCTGGTGAGGACAGAGCACCTGCACAGCAGTGCTGCTGCCTTGGGGTGCCCATGTCAGCCCAGCAGAGCCATGGGGAGACCAGGGGAGCATTGCTGTTCCCTCTGTCACCGGCTACTTCCCGCAGACATGGAGTGCCAGGGTTGCTCAGAGCAGGCTCCGGACACAGTGTGCCGAGTAGGGGCAGAGCTGCCCGTGTGTAAGCTCCTGTTTGACTTGCACAACCCTAGTGGGCCCTTGGTATCCCCTCCTGCCTTGGCAGCACAAGGTGGGCAGGTCCCTGCAGCCCCTCAATGGCAGCAGAGCACATGAGGGGCAAAGGCAGGCAGAAGGGCAAAGGTGGGGAGAGGGCAAGCGTCTCACTCAAGATTGCATCCTTTCTGAAATGTCTGCCTCTGTTTGGGGGGTGCCAACCTGTCTGTCCATGCTTTGCAAATGGAGCTGAGAAAACAAGTGACTTCTGTGAGCCCTCATCTATCTGAACTGTTGGGGATTTGTTCCATCCAAAGTTAAAACTGCTTTATCCCTGCTTATGAGACGGACAAAGATCAGCTAGCTCCCCTCTCAGTTATTTCTGCTATAAAAATTTCTTGGATGTTGTTATGTCACAGAAAAAGGACTGTTTTGTCTGTGTGCCTTATTTAATTTGTTTAGCTGTTATCTGTTAATTAGCTATGAAATATTCTAAGACTGATGTTATCTGACTCTCCAGGGCATGTATGAGGAAATGAAAGGAAAATAAGCTGTCCTCTACTGACTCATGGTCTCCAGAAGAATAGAGGAGAAAATGTAAATAACACAGATAGGCTTTATAAAGACAGCAGTCAGAGTAAGCCAAAGTTGCCTCCCATATTTTTCTTTAATTGTGTTATAGGAAATGGTTTTGAATTGTTTTATTTCCTAATAGTCACCTCCTTATTAGCCTTGTGTTTTCCCTTCCCATACCCCTCCTGTGGGGTGTGTTGTATGTGGGAATTTCTAGCCTGTAAAACCGAAAAACTTCTGATAAAAAACCAGTTTTTAATTTACAGAATCATTAGTCTGTGTTCTTGCCCCTTCGTCTACGTGCACATGCTGGAGTATCCCATGCTTTATTGTTGATGTGGACAATGTTAGGATTATGCAGACTTTTCAGCTGACTATTTATGATTTTATAGGTCTTCATAAATTAAACGTCATCTTTATTTTAGGAAGGACATGTCAAAATGCCAGAATGAAGGGATTGAGGGAGAAACTCCATTGTTCCCTTCAAATGCAAATTCTTTTCTCTGTCTTTCTCCTCTGCATTTTGTGGGGGCAGCACAGCTTGCCTGAAGTTTGAGCTCCCTGTTTCAGGGAACCCTGTGATGTTACCTTTCCTTTTTTATTATATTTCTTGTTTTCAGAAACTAATGAAATCATAGCTGATTTTTCTCACTTGAACCCTGTTTTAGGTTTTGGAGAAAAGACATCTACTGCTTCTTATTTTTTGTCTTTCTCCGTAACTGTATAAGTTTTCAGTAAAAGCTTTAGGAGGTTATTTGTATTCATTTTGTTTTTCCATTTTATTAGTTTGATTCCTAAATGTTATCAGTGAGTTAGAGCTGAGCTCTTTTAATTCAAATGGCATGATGCCCAATCCTCAGAGATTAGCTGGCAAGCGATTCTGGGCATGGTGCCACCTGGCATTTCTCAGAAAGGGTCTGCTAATGAAACACCGGAAAAAAATAAGATTGTTCCAGACATGCAAAACCCTGAAGTTGCAGGGAGTGAGGAGTGACAGAGCTTTCACAAACACACCCCATATTTTGTGGCACGACTCGGAAACTGCTCAGGAAATACCATCCTAATACTTCTGCAGAATATTGATAGTGAAGTGAAGGTACTCTGAGAACAAATGAAATTTTTTTTCTGAAATTTGTGACTGAAATACACATTTCTCTCTTTTTTTTTTTTTGGCACTTGAACTCAGGATTGGGCTCTCTGGGTTCTGTGCATTTCAGCTTGGGCCTCGAGAGCTCTCAGCCTTTTGGGTTCTCCAGTTTCCTCTTTTCCGATTTGCCTCACCATGGTGCAGACCCATAGCTTCCCACAGCACCAGTCTTAGGGCTGAAGACCATATCCTTCCTGTGTCCACAGTTACCTTGAATCTAAGTAAACCTCTTTGGGATCCTGTCTTGGATCTAAAGAAAATTTATTCACTGCAAGAGACTTTGAATGCAGTGTTTCCAATTTAGTGACCGACGTTTTCTGATTATAACTTTTATTACATCAGGAAACCTCCTGAAAAGCTCAATGCCTGCATAAATAGGTCCCAAGACATTTAGGGCTTTATAGGTCTAGACTAACATCTTAAAACTACCAGGCTGCCCAAGCAGATTATGCATCATGGATTTAATATGCTCATGAATTAAAATGCCACTTACCAAGCAAGTTGCCAAATCCCACATCAGCTGAAGTTTTCCGTACACACTTGAGAGGTTGTCTCATATACAGCATGTGACAGTAGGCTCTAGGGCACTTATTTGCATAAAAAGCCTAGCCAAGAGCAATAAAAACGAAGTATACAGTAAGAAATAGTTCTTCAAGTAAATAATCCAAAGAATAAGGATATTGTTTGGGTTTTTTTCTTAAGGTCTTTTGTCCCTTCAGCTTCATTGTATGTTTTCTTTATGGAAGATTAGTAGTGGTTGCAGACCAGGAGTGCCGCTGAGGCAACCTTAAGCAACTGGTTACTTCTTCATGGTTTTCCTTCTGTAGATGGTAGTAATAATATGTCCTGCATTTGTCCTAAGAAGCCACATTTTCTTGTTTTCTGCATGCAATATGATATGATCAGATGTGCAAACCCTATTGTTTTCTTGCTGGAGCTCTCTTCTGTACTCATTCCCCATCCTCATCTTTATTTTCCAGTGTCTCTCTATAGACTTCAGAAATAATGACAGGATAGGAGGTGAGGGAGACAAAGGGGTCAGATCCATACTAGCTCTCATGGTGTAGACATTCTGAAGATACTGTTGACCCAAGAGAAGCAGAGATTTTTCATTCTCAGTTTACTGCCCTGGCTTCTACCTGAGCCTCAGTCTCCCAGAACATTTCCGATTCCTGAAGTGAGAAGGGATAGGAACTTACTTATTTACTGTGAGGTCTGTACTAACCAACCTGTGCTGTCACATTGAAAGTATGATAACGTAGTTCATAATGGTTTTTTATACAGTTCTTCAAGGAAGAAAAAAGTAACATATGAGACAGACAACCTGTGCAGCAGCACAGTTAGGGATTTGTGAGGAGCAGTGAATGGATCTTGAATTCCTGCAGCATATATGACACTTTTCCAACTAAGTTATTTTGAATCTAGAAAGTCCAGATAGAAGGTAGGATCTGGTCCTTTCAGTGTTCTTGCAGGTCTTCGCTATTAGCTTGCTTCTAGTTTGGTGGTTACAGACTTGTGTCAGTATGATGAATGAGCAATGCAAAGTATGCAAATAAAAAAAAGAAAAAGAACAATGAAAGATCTTCCTTCTGCAAGAGACAAGAAGTAGAAAGGCCCTACAGTGCTTGTGCTCAATAGTCACAGAAAGCAGAACCGTTTTTACTTTCCAGTTGCAGCATCTGATCCCAAACTACATTGAATTAGTGTTCATGATGCTTATACTTCAGTGAATTAGTGAATTTGTGGATTTTATATCACATTAAGTAGCCGAATGTGTGTAGGACATGGGCCATAGTATGTGCATTTTGTGCAGAGAAACACTGCACAGCAGCTGGCAGTATTTAAATTACAAATGGCAATTAAATCCATGTGTCAATTAATCTTTTCTTATCACATGAATCTTCCTAAAAAGAAAATATTGCATTTAAAGTGTAGAATTTATATATCATATATATATATATATCAATAAACATATATAATATATAGCTAATATGTGTATATATTATGCATGTTAATATATATAGTATATGTGTGTATATAGTTGATATTTGTCTGATTAATTAGATTAGTAGAGAGACGGAGCTTTTTACAGCCAGTGACTGGGTTAATAACAAACAAAGAGAGATTTAGTATAGCTGAATGCTTTCGTGTGGTTTTGGTCAAATTACTTAGAGGTGGAAATAATCAGCGGTTGAATTAAGCGAGAGGTCTGATACATACTGGAAAACCTCCATCGTCTGTCAGATGTTTTACAACTGTGATGAATGAGTTTGGATAAATAACACAAACATGTGTTAAACAAGTTCAGGCCAAGTGCCCCATGGTATGGTAAACAGAAATTGTGCTTCAGGAATGTTTGAAAATACAAATGTGTGGTAGAGTGGTATGGTTAGAGCACTGTGAGGATAGCCTTTCCTTTTACCCTGGAAACATGCAAACTTCTCTGGAAGTTGCTCTCACCCAGGACATGATGGAGCCATATGAAACGGAACACAATAGCTTGAGTGACTTTTCATTTAAATTATTTGTTATAAAAACTGTTGATGTGGAGAGGTTGAGGGGGGAACTTAAGTAGGAAATCATTCTAAGCTAAGCTAAGCTTGCTCTGGGGTCTGTCTCACTTCTGTCTCTGCAGACAGCAGGAGAGGTGAAGAGCTGGTGCCTCAGTGGGCAACACATCATGGCTTGGAGTGGCATCGGCCAGCTTTCGTTTCAGAATGGATAATGTGTTGCCAGAGCCGTGGGTGGATTTATATACAAGCTTCTCTCCTGCTGCTAACACATTTAAGTGAACTCACTGATTCCCAAATTCAACTCAGGGAAGCATCTGGCATGGAGGTTTTTCATTGTTGTGTTAGTTGATGTGGGTGAATGAAACGATGGTTCCAATATTTGCTTTGTATTCGTTCTCTGAGATCCAGCCACACTGTTGTGGAGTCTACAAGTATCATACATTTTGTTCCTGCAAAATCAGTGACATCTTTCACCTGTGAAAATGGGGAAGAATTTCCAAAAGTGAAGTTTCCACAGGATGAGCATGGTCCTTCCTTTATCGGTAATTTCCTGATTTTAATATGTGTAACTTTGGATACCTCCCTTCATCCTTCATGGTACTTGCAAGTGTAGAAGTATTCTGCTTTTGCCTCATTTTATATGAATGTGAAATACTTAAGTACTTTTTCACTGTTACAT
Source organism: Sakesphorus luctuosus (assembly GCA_013396695.1). Taxonomy (NCBI): domain Eukaryota; kingdom Metazoa; phylum Chordata; class Aves; order Passeriformes; family Thamnophilidae; genus Sakesphorus; species Sakesphorus luctuosus. The sequence continues at coordinate 171,668 of VWZD01013281.1, forward strand.
CTTTGCAGTCTGATGTACAGGTCCTTAAGAGACTATGAAGGTGCGTCTCCACTGCTGGGGGGAAACATTTATGTTCCCAACAAACTGAGTGGTGAAAAAAAAATAGTAACTGCTGGACAAATGAATTGCACTGGAGTCCAGGACAGCAGCTGCAATGCTGTCTTGCAGGGCTGTTGTGTGTGGTATGTGAAGCTTGAGACTGTTGGCTTCCCCGTGGTGTTACCTCCCTTCCTGGTGTGTTAAGCTTATCACAGTGCCTGTGCCACGTTCTTGGGATGCCTGCTCTTGTCCCTCTTGCTGTAAGACTTGGGACAGCAGGTGGAGCAGTGATGTGCCACCTGCACTCTGTGGGTACCAGTGTGAGCCAGGAGGTAGTGAGGCATGAGGTGCAGCACCTGTACAAATGCTGGGAGGGGACTTGTCCATCAGAGAGTGGGGATCTCCAAGCTTCCCTAGGCCACTGCAGGAGGACTGGCCATGTGCTTGATCTGGCATTTGCATCAGATGAGATTCGTGCACTGGCATGGGTTTAGCCTGAGATTTTAGCGGTTCTGTTCCAGTTTATTCGTGGGGTTTGCTATTCTTTTGATTTGCCAAAATGGTGTATTTTTCATGTGTCCCAGCAATTTCAGAATGATGTGAAACTTGCTGACCCTGAATTACTTTGACATCTGCTAGAAGTATTTGTGCTGCAGTCTTTCCTTCTGCACATCTGATATTTCTTCATTCTCCCTCTGTTGTAAATCCATCTCTGTTAACTTAATGTCTGTTAATTTAACTATATCCTTCAAGTATTCTAAAGAAGCATCCTTCCAGGAACCCTCAAATGCATCAAGACTCATGGAAAAAGACGGTTCAAGTTATTAAAACAAAGCTGGTTAAGTAGCCTATTGTTTTTGACTGAGATCACGTCTGCTAGGAACTATGAGACTATTACTTAAGGAATTGTTCTTTGTTTTGTGACTGTAATACTACAGCAAACCCAAATCTTTGCCTATTGAAATGCTCTGTCTTCTTTTTACTCAAAATTAGTTTGCACATTTAAAGATGTGAATTGATTGGAGAATGTACACAAGAACAAGAAAGTGTAGGAAAGATGAGCTACAATTAAAGTTTTTCGCATAAGGAGGAGGCTGTTATACAGAGACATTGTTTTCAGACTGGGGAGATCTGATTATTGAATTTAAATAAAATTGGTTTAGAAATCAATATTGTCATCAGTGAATGTAATGAAAAATGGAAATAAATATGCTGGAGAATGCTATGGCATTTTCATTGGCATTCTTTGCTCATTAAGTTTTTAAATTAATTTTGGGGTAAAAAATCCTGTAGATAAAACTCCACTAGATTCAGGTGCTATGTCTAGAAGCTTTCCAGAAGGAATCTTCATGATTGTGTGGCTGATGTTTCTGAGTAAAGTACTAGTAAATATTAATCCTTAATATTGATAGTGTGGCTCAGTTACAGGCACATCTACTGGATTTTGTATGTGAGGACTTTATGGTGGATTCTTGGTCTTGGCCATTTCAAATGGTCAACAAAATGCCCAGCATTGAATTGGAATGAGTTGCACCCAGCAGCTTGGCTGTGAGACTGGGAAGTCTCACCTGCACATAGGCAATGCAGCCTCAGGCATTTAGAGATGCACTTACTATTGCAATCACAAGAAGCAGCTGTGTAAGGTTTTGACCATCAGCTGCTGCTGCTCTTTTGCCTGTTGCTTGCTATCTGATGAGTAATTCATACTTGCCATCCAAATTTTTGAACTAACTCTGATGTGCTTGAATGAATGCAGTTAATTAAGAGGCTGCAATCTCTGAGGTGCAAGGGTTATTTAAATCGTGATGCAATTCCTGAGACTGAACTTAGGATCACTGCAACAGCCTAGTCTTGGAGATAGCAACTGACATATTTTGGCATGTCTTATGCAAGAGAAAAACTTGGTATGAATTTTAAGCTCAGAAGCTCGTTCACCTTATTGGCACAAACCTCTGATGTCTTGGCACTTGGACATTTTGCCTTTTGCCAAGCTGTAAGCACATATAAGGCATCTAATTCTTGGGGTAGTAGGTGTGTGCCTGAATTTTGTGGGGGTTTCGGTGATAGGTTGCTATAATGTACTTGTTGCTCTTTGTTTACTAATTGTGATTGAAAATGCAGGACATCACACTGTTTAAAACATAATAAAACCAGAAAATTCAGATCGTGAATAGCACGTTGTTACTAAGTATTTCCAACCCAGGAGGCACTAATGGGCTTGTTTGAGCACCAGCACAGAGGTCAGCAATTCAGAGTGCTAGTTGTAAACCGAAACAAACATTAAAGATTGGTCTCAACATACTTTTTAGAATTATGTTTTAGCCTCAGATTGGCTACAGTAATCTCTAAAAAAGCAGTAAGTTCTATGTTATTTTTCTTTCTAAGAATTTTCCCCAGCCCCATTCTCTTGCATTATGTAACATATATTTTTATATAGCAACTACTTTCCTACTGTATTACTCTCCAGGGAGCAATTTTGCATTAGTAGAAGGATGAACAAGATGACCTCTCAAGTCTTTTCCATCACCACTTGCTCTAATATGGTGCTGTAATATTTGACCTTGTTACGCAGCCTTTTCCCTTCTGCAACCCTTTGACTTTTAGAGAAGAGCAGCCACAGCATTTTTGGACATGCAGAAGTGCCCTCCTTTGAAGTTATCAACGCAAAGTACTGTTTCCTGCACTTCAGAACTAAAGAGCATATTAGTGCCTTTTGCATTCAAGTGGAGAGGACCTGTGTAAATAAATCATTGCAGGGAAGTACACTATGGTGCCTGTTCCATAGCTGGAATGAGTAGGCTGAAGAGGCAGAGGCTCTTTATTTTGATAGTATGTTGGAAAGTCTGTAACTTCTGAATACTTCTTTTTAGTGCTACTTTTTATTTCAAGGAAGGAAGGAAGGAAGACTGAGCTGCTTGAGAAGTTTGTTCTAGATCTGTACTGTGTGCATGGACCTACTTGGTGTACTTCCTTCACTGCTGTTTTTTCCAGCAGCAGCCTTTTCCCCATGTGTTCAAAGTTATCAGTAGGCACGAGATTCAGTGGGAACGGGGAATTCTGTATTCCAGCTTGCAAAATCAGAACCGATACATGAGAGAAGCAGTTTGAAAATGGAAGTAAAAGCTGTCGTGATAACCTAAGGGGAAGTGGATTCAAAGCTGCCTTGCTGCTCCAGTTTGGTCACAGTTTTCAGCTCATAGAGAGCAGGAAATGCTTTTTGTGGCATTGGCCTGGCAATAATCTCCCCAGCCTGACCATGAAAGCCAGTTCTAAAAAGATTTTTTTGCAATAAACACCCTCTACATTTTCTCTATCTCTCCACATCCAACTAATTTTAAAAGCCTGGGAGTTTTAATCATTGCAGTTCTTGAGGTATTCAAGTTTCTTGGGGTTGTTGCTGTTGTTTTCTATGCAGTTAAGTGATTCCTTGTTGACTGAGCTTTAATGTCCTCGTCTGAATTTTACTTCATAATTTAGATAAAATATGTTGTTGTGATCCCCTGCTGTTGGCCTTTTTTATTACTTGTGTCCTTTTTTCCACAGCAGCAGCAGTAGAAGACAACTTACACAGGTTTCTACAGGAGGGAATTGGGAAAACAGTAATGAGCAGGGAGATATAAAACTAAAGGGGAAAGTACTAGCCTTTTTGTCAGGCATCTTCACCCTGCTCTCAGCCCACATCACCTTATATGTCCTTTCTTTTGTTATGAGTAAGCAAGGCCTTAATATGCTAAGGAATTTAGAAGTGGAAACAGTGAAAGGAAGTTTTGACACCATCAGTTTTTAAGATCTTAATGTAATGCAGACATACAGAGAGCACCATCTTCCATAGCTGTAAACCCTGGGATCCAGCAGATCAAGACTAAGGTTTCCTTTTGCACTTAACTGTATAAACACTTGGTGCATTTTAACGTCTCCCTTTACCATAAATCATTGGCATTTGTTTGCCATAGTGTGTGCAGATAGTACAACAAATGTTCTTCCCAGTTCCACATGCATGTGAATGGGTCTACAGGAGCAAAAGGATAGTAATTTAGAGCTGTGTGAAGGCGGAACTGGCTAATGGTTTATGCATGCCATGTGGTTTGCTTGAAGCCAAGCAGAATAAACAGAAGTTTGGTAGAAATGGTTGAGAAGAGATCAGTATAGTTCTGTTGGGCTGCCAGAAGGGATGTGCTGGTTTTGGCTGAGGTAATTTCCCTCATGGTAGCTCGTTTGGGACTGTGTTTTGGATTTGTGCTGGCAACAGTGTTGATAATTCAGGGATGTGTTTGTTATTGCTGAGCAGGCACTTTCACAAAGTCAAAGCCTTGGAGTCTGGGGGTGCAGGGGTACACAAGAACTGACCCCAACTGTGGTGTCATGCTCAACATATAAAGCTGGAGAAAGAAGGAGGAAGGGAGGAACACTGGGAATGATGGCATTAGTCTTCCCAAGTCACCATTACATGTGATGGAGCCCTGCTTTCCTGGAAGTGGCTGAACACCCACCTGCCCATGGGAAGTGGTGAATAAATTCCTTGTTTTGCTTTGCTTGTGTGGGAGGCTTTTGCTTTTACTATTAAACTGTCTTTATCTCAATCCATGAGTTTCCTCGCTTTTACACTTTCCATTCTCTCCCTCATCCTGCTCGTGGGCGAGTGAGCGAGTGGCTGTGTGGGGCTTAGTTGACAGCTGGGGTCGTGCCATGACAGTGCAGTATAATAAAGACTGGAAATTCCCTTCTACCAATTATTTGCATAAACCCCTCCTTCTTTTAAATCTCACTGAATTACTTAAATGTTGTGGTAGTTTATCTGTATGTTGATAGTGAACCTTCAGCACTGGCTAAAACCTGGAACCAAGAGCAAAGGAATAATGTGTTAAGATGGAAAAGGACATACCCAGAAAAGAAGGGGTTTTGTCTCTGTTTTACACAAATGATTTGGTTTCTCACTCTGTCTTTTCATGCTTCTGAAGAATTAAGTTTAGTTCTCTGCAGCTGATTGCTTAAGCATTACTGCTTTCTTTAAGCACTGTTGTTCTCATAATAATAGCACTCCAGACCTTCATCTCTCTTACTGTCTGTTCTCCCTCTTACTGACTTCCCTCTGCTCTTCTGTACTTCTCTGTGAGTTGTTTCTCTGTTGCTGCATGTCTCCGATTCCTCTTTCTCAGGGTCATCGTCCTTCTATTTGGTGGTCTGGAATTTTCTTACATGTTACTCATTTTCCCGCAAATGATTGAATCTCGTATCTCTAGGAAACACAGGAGCGAGAATTAGGGAGGACACTTGCACCTGGAGGATTGGATACTTTTTTCAGTGAATTTAATGTGTTATCATTCTTGTGCTGACAGTTTTATGTTAATTCCCTCGTGATAGAAGTTAAGACATTTGGCATCTCAGAGAAATGTTCAAAAAAGGTTAGCTCCAATACATCTTCCCAAACTGGGGTTTCTGCCCTGTGTACTCTCCCTATGGAAATCCAGGGACTGTTTCTGAGGGGTATGTCTTGCAGCATCAAGAATGCAGACTTCTGCCCTCAAAGAGACAGAGGCAGGAAAATCCCTAAGCACGAGTTGCAGAATTGCTCTGAAGTGCTGCTGTATGGGGTATTTTTCATTCCCAGGGGAGATCCTGCCCTGAAGTTCTCCCTGCCTGTCTGTCCAAACCCACAGGCTCCCTGGGGTTTGCAGGTGGCTGTTTGCACTCTGCTTTGAGCCTCTGCCAGCATGGCTTTAGGGGATGGGATAGGAAAGGGTGTCCAAGGCTGTTTTGTTTTTCCCTCCTCCCACTCCCCACCTGCGGGTCCTTTACAGAGAAAGGGAATGAGGATGCAGGCTTGAAGCTGAGCTCTTCTCATATGCAGGCGTAATAGGATCTTTTCCCGACAAAGGATCCCCCTCTCCCAGTGGGGGCAAAGGACCCTGCTCGCAGAGGGGACCCACTGTCCCAGATAATTAGCTAAGCAGCTGCCGTGTGTCTGAATAAAGAGGAGGGGAGGGAGTTTTTTTCTCTGCCTGGGAGCCGGGGCGGCATTCCTTGGAGGCAGCCTGCACATTCCTCCAAAGCAGTCGGTGCTGACAGTGACGTAGACTCAGCTTCCCGAAATTTATACGCAGCCACTAGCTTGGCCTGAGGTCCTTTATTGTGGGAAAACTCTTAAGTGCTAACCATTTATGCCTGGATCAGTGAGAGAATATATAGCTTGAGTTCGCATGTGAGATGTTGCACTAATTAATGCATAACTATTTATACAGAGAAATAAATCAGATTTGGAGAGAAAAAGGAAATTTGTAGTATGCAAAATGAAGTAATCTCAGCAGAAGCAGCAACTGTGTTAATGTAGTCGTGGGCAACGTGCCTGTGAATGAATCCCTTCTCTGTGTGTTTTCTAGGGGGTCTGGGAAGAAAAGTGAAGTGCCTTGTCTGGCCAACACATTTATGACTAACTTTCATGGACAAAAGCAAAACTAAGAAAAGAGCCTATTCTTGGCACAGAACCAGGTCTTTCTTAGAGAACTGCTTTAATTTGTTTGACATACGGTGAAAGACTGGCACACTACGCTAATTAGTTTTATATACAGTTGTTTTATAGATCTGCAGCACTATATGTACCCGTGGGCCTGCTCAGATGAAGCCTACCAGGCTGCTTGCTGGTGCCTGTTCCCAGGGTTGGACTTGTATGCCTGACTTCTGATGTGCTGCTCAGGATTTTTCCCTAGTTTTATGATTGTATACATTCATTCAGATAAAATAACATCCATTTCAAATTGTAATAGAGTAGTAATCAATTTAGAGTTGTGGCACTTGGCATTCACAGAAAGAGGGGTTTTATCATTATAAACATTTTTCTTTATCCTTCCAAGTTTTTGGGTTTTTTTTCCATCAGTGCTGCTGGAAAGGTAGGCAGATCATTTAAATTCTGACAGCCTGTTACTTTTGTCACTAATACGTCTTTCTAGTGAGCACGTAAAATTATTTTTTTATTCATTGTTGTAGGAAAAGTAATTAAGTTTTTAGTTTCTAATTACTGACTAGTTTGCAAGTGGCTCTTGGAAGCCAAAGAATATTGCTAGTTTTGTCCCATGCAAGGTAGAAATGAATGGCAGGAAATGTTTCAAATGTTCTTTAAGTAGATCTGCACCAAGTACCCTGCTAATGTAATCAAATGTGAAGTTAATCTCCCTTTTATGTTTTTGTAAGGAAAGGAGCTTCATCTTGAAATTACAGTTTAAAGAAAAGAGGCATGGATGGGAGACATGGAGGTCATTCAGGCAGCAGCAAGTGAAGCAGAGCAACTCCCATTTGTGCTCAGCCAGATGTTCACGAGCCTTTGCCAACAGCTCAAAAGGCTGATGCTGTATAAATTACTATATCCCAGGGACTAATTCAATGGGTGTGATGGAAGAGGAAGGGAGGAGGATGGTACCCTGTCGGTCAGAGGTCAGGTGTAACATGTGGGACTGAACCAAGCAATTTTCAGCCAGTTCTGCTTCTTCTTTTATTATTGTGACTTGAAAACACTCATTTTTCCATATAAGGCAGAGTATAAGTCAGTACTTTAATTAAGAATATAAGGACCAATTATTATTTTCTTTAAAAAGTCCTTTTCCCCATGTAGTCAAAAGAGCTGAATATCCAGTGAAATCTGAACCTCTGACAGTGATCTTTGAAAATACAAAATCCCGTTTGAAAGCTGCTAGTGGTCTGATAAAAGACCTTTAAAGACTTCCTTTCTGAAGAGATGTCACCTGCAAACCAAATTGCCTTCCCTCCACTGCTCCATTTGTACCAGATTCACCTATAGAAATCCGTTTTCACTTAGCATGAGGGGTTTTTTTACAACAGTAAAAGCAAACAAAAATACAGAATAATAACTAATATTTTTCTTTTAGAGCATGAAGCTTTCTCTCAACCAGTTCTGCCCTTGCAAGAAAATAGGCACTTGCAGATTGCTACCTCTCACACATGTCTGTCCCTGTCACAAGCCCAGTTATCTCTGATGCTCTATCTCTAGAAACAAATGGTGAGCTAAGGGAATTTCTTTGTCTCTCAAGGATATACACCTACCTGCTATGATGGGAAGGATAATTTAATGAATATGACTCTCCTTTTTTGCAAAAGGTAAAGAAAACTGAGGCCCTTACCAATGCCTGGTTTCTATGTCTTTCAAAAGAGTTGACTCTGATTTTGAATGTTCGAGATTGGCAGTGCTGATGCTTTATAATTTTCTAGGATGTCCTGCAGTCTATAGGTTAAAAGCAGAGATTCAAGGATAATGAAGTACCAAATCGGCATCCCAAAGAGTATTGCTCAGTCAGTGGGAAGCCCATGGAGGAACAGTGTTCTTCCATAAAATAAGGTAATAAGCAGTGCCCTCTAGTGTTAGTTAACGTCAGAGGGAACCACCAGAAGAATTTTCTGCCATCTGGGTATAAGCAATGAGCTATTTCACAGCTGCAGATGCAGCTCTTTATTTCTTTAAAGAAAGTAGTAAAAAATTACTGCAGATGTCCTGCTTGTCAGGGCATAACTGTCAGTCAGAAGTGCCATCATCAATTGATAGGTACAGTCAGATATCACAAACACCCTGACCTATAAACTCCTTGGTCTGTTTTATCTCCTCTAATCTTGAAGTATATGTGCCCAGCTACAGGCTGGGCACAGAGTGGCTGGAGAGCAGCCAGGCAGAAAGGGACCTGGGGGGACTAATTGACAGGAAGCTCAGCATGAGCCCACAGTGTGCCCCGGTGGCCCAGAAGGCCCATGGGA